>JAUUTY010000084.1:0-106347 GCA_030979885.1 Lolium multiflorum
GATCGGAGGGCTGAGCGCGGCGAAACACTAGAGGCGCGGGCCCAGCCACGGCCGCGCGCCACTATCTCTGAGCCCACAGGGGCTCCCCTCAGTGACTCTCGGGTGTTACGAAGCTTCGTGGAAAAATAGGATGTTGGGCATTGATTCGTCCAATTCAAAGAATATTTCCTTACTAGGATTCTGAAACCAAAAATAGGGAACTGACACTCTGGCATCTCGTCAGTAGGTTAGTTAGGAAAACGCATAATAATGACATGTAATGTGTATAAAACATGTAGGTATCATCAATAAAGTAGCATGGAACATAAGAAATTATAGATATGTTTGAGACGTATCAAGCATCCTAAATTATCCCTACTCTTCCTCGAGTAGGTAAACGATAACAAGGATAATTTATGGAGTGACATGCCATCTTAACCTTGAGATCATACTATTGTAACATAAGTAATGTGCAATGATCAAAACAATGGTAATGAAGCACTTAGAGCAAACAAATGAATCATATAGCAGAACTTTTCATGAATAGTACTTCAAGACAAGCATCAATAAGTCTTATAAGAGTTAGCTAAATGACATTAATTCAAAGTGGGGAAACCAAACCTTTGAAGATTAAGTTAGTTTGCTTTCAACTTATAACATGTATATCTGTGGATATTTGCAATGTAAGTAATATAACAGGTACATGTACCAATGTGTAGAATCAATACACGTTCACACAAGTGTTTGCTTCTTCTTGAGGTGGAAGAATGAGTAAACTGACTCAACTTAAAGTAAAAGAAAGGTCCTTCAAGAGAAGGAAAGCATCGTTGCTATATTTGTGCTAGGCTTTTTATTTTTGAAAACATAAAACAATTTTGTCAACGATGTAGTAATCAAGCATATGTATTATGTAAATTATATCTACAAGTTGCAGCCTACTCATACATAGTATACCAATAGTGTTAGCACCTTGTCCTAATTAGTTTGTACTACGGATCATGTATTTTATGTTTTAATAAAGTATCTGAGGTACCTCATAGCACATCACAAGGTCCCAGGAGAAAGCTCATTTTGGATTTCTCAGCTTTTGATTCTCAACTCCAGACATCTATACGGGGACAACATAGAAAGCAGATAATGGACTCCTCTTTGTACATAAGCATGTAGCAGCAATTAGTGTTCTCATATGAGATTGAGGGTTGTATGTCCAAACTGAAACACTTCCACCATGATTCATGGCTTTTGATTGGTGACCCAATGTTCTTCTCTAACAATATGCATCACTCACAGCCATTAAGGTGGTAGATCTCTCTTACTTGGGACAAGATGCATAGCAACTCTCATGATATTCAACAAAGAATAGTTGATAGCGTCCCCAGGAAACATGGTTACCGTTCAACAAGCAACTAATAAGAGATAAAGTGCATAGTACATATTTCATTACTACAATAGTTTTAAGGCTATTTTGTCCCATGAGCTATATTGCAAAGGCGAATGATGGAATTTAAAGGTAGCACTCAAGCAATTTACTTGGAATGGCGGAGAAATACTGTGTAGTAGGTAGGTATAGTGGACACGAATGGCATAGTGGTTGGCTCAGGATTTTTGGATGCATGAAGTATTCCCTCTCGATACAGGCTACTAAGGTTATTTGAAGCAAACTCAAGGATGAACCGGTGCGGCAAACACATTAAAGACATATTATAAACATTATAAGATCTACACCGTCTTCCTTGTTGTTAAACTCAATACTGAAATTATCTAGACCTTAGAATCAAATATACCAAACCAAATTTTAGCAAGCTCTGTATTTCTTCATTAATGGGTGTAACGTATATGATGCAAGAGCTTAAACATGAGCATAACAATTTCCAAGTATCACATTATCCAAGACATTTTATCAATTACTACATGTAGCATTTCCAACCATATAACAATTAACGAAGCGGTTTCAACCTTCGCCATGAACATTAAAAGCTAAGAACACATGTGTTCATATGAACCAGTAGAGCGTGTCTCTCTCCACACAAGGATGAACTTATTAGGAGAATGAAAATAACAAAATGAAAAATAAAATCACTCGGACGCTCCAAGTAAAGCACATAAAGATGTAGCCGAATAAAAATATAGTTTCACTAGAAGAAACATGATAAGTTGTGGAAGTGAAGAAGGGGATGCCTTAAGCATCCCCGTAGATGATCGAGTCTTCTTAAAATATGCAGGGATGAACCACGGGGCATCCCCAAACTAGACCTTTCACTCTTCTTGATCATAGTATATCATCCTCTTCTCTTAATTGAAAACTTCCTTTACACAAACTTCAAGCAAACTCATGAGAGGTTTAGTGCATAACCACACATATTCAGTGGTGACACAATCATTCTTAACATACCGGACATTGCACAAAGCTTCGAAAGTTAATGGAACAAAGAAACTCATTCAACATAGCAAAAACGGCAATGCGAAATAAAGGACAGAATCTGTCAAAAACAGAACAGTCCGTAAAGACGAACCTGAAAGGGGCACTAGACTTTCTCAAATGGAAAAACTCAAAACTAATGAAAGTTGCGTACATATCTGGGGATCACGCTCTCGTAATTTTGCAGATTTTTCTGAAATTTGAGACTTATGCGATTAGTGAATGACCAATGTTGTTTACAACGCAGCGATCCCAAATATAACATCAACTTTGCCATCAGAGAAACTTTACTTGGCACAAAAACATGATAAGGGAGGTTGTTACTACATTAGTAAACAACTTCAAGACTCAACTAAAACAAAAATTGCTGTAGTAAAATAAACACATGGGTTATCTCCAAGAAGTTCTTTCTTTATAGCCATTAAGATGGGCTCAGTAATTTCAATGATGATGAAATAATATTTGAAGCAAAAGAGAGCATCAAGAGGCAAATTCAAAACACATTTAAGTCTAACATTATTCCTATTCATAGGAATCTTGTAAATAAACAAGTTCATGAAGAGTATAATGGCAAGCATAGGAAGACAAAACAAGTGTAGCTTCAAAAATTTCAGCATAGAGAGGTGTTTTAGTAACATGAAAATTTCTACAACCATATTTTTCCTCTCTCATAATAACTTTCAGTAGCATCATGAGCAAACTCAACAATATAACTATCACAAAAAGCATTCTTATCATGAGTCTCATGCATAAAATTATTACTCTCCACATAAGCATAATCAATTTTATTTGTTGTAGTGGGAGCAAATTCAACAAAGTAGCTATCATTATTATTCTCATCAAGTGTAGGAGGCATAGTATAATCATAAATAAATTTACTCTCCATAGTAGGCGGCACCAAAAGACCACTATCATTATTATCATCAAATATAGGAGGCAAAGTATCATCAAAGTAAATTTTCTCCTCAATGCTTGGGGGACTAATGTCCTGCTCATCAAAGCCAACTACAAACTTAGAATTTTCATATCATTAGCAACAATGGTGTTCAAGCATTCATACTAATATTGTTCCATAGGTTTTAATTTTAGCATCAAACCCTCCATGTCTTAAATCAGGAAAAAGAATAGAAGCTCATTGTTGTCCAATTATTTCTAACTAGTGTAAACAAGAAATCAAAAGATGCAATTGCAGGATCTAAAGAAATAGCTTGAGTACTTACAACGGCGCCGGAAAATAGCTTAGTAACCGAGAAGAGTGTAAGTACCTTTTACCTTTCCTCCCCGGCAGCGGCGCCAAATAGCTTGATGTCTACGGTGCTTCTATTCTTGTAGACGGAGTGTTGGGCCTCCAAGAAGCAGGTTCCCATGCTGAAACCGGCAAGTTTTCCCTTAAGTGGATCACCCAAGGTTTATCGGAACTCGGGGAGGAAGAGGTCAAGGATATCCCTCTCAAACAACCACATGATACATTAAAAGTCTCTTGTGTCCCAAGCACACCTAATACACTTGTCGGATCTTATAGGTGCACTAGTTCGCGAAGAGATGTAAAACACGGGTGGTATAGATGGTGTAATATTAGAAAGTAAAGATGCGGTAAAACGATAAACAAGCGAGCGAGAAAATAGCTTGCTAGCGTGGAAAGCAATTCTTTGTGGTGCAGAAACAAGGCCTAGGGATCATACTTTCCTTTAGTGGACACTCTCAACATTTGTGATCACATAATAAATAAGTTCTCTTTCCTTTGTGCTACATATACTTTTGTTGGATGATGAACACCACTAATTGTGTAGGATTACACGAACCCTCAATGGCGGAGTTAACAAGCTCCACAACATTTGATATTCATATTTAAGTAACCTTAGAGCATAATAGATCTTTGCAAAATAAACCAAGTACTAACATAGCATGCCCTGTCAACATCACGCTACGGAGGAGGCATAGATCACATCAATACTATCATAATGACAGTTATCTCCACAATCTACAAGAGATTACAGTCATAATCTACGACCAAAGAACTACCGATGCTGCTGTCATATTACACCATGCGGGAAGATAGTTCTTTAATAACATCACATGAGTAGCACATAGATAAATAGTGATACAAAACACATTTCATACAATCATAAAGGAATATAAATAAACAATATTCACTATGCCATTCATAACGGTGAATAAGTATTCAACAGAAATATAGCCTAAGAGACCCACACGGCGCACACACATTGTCACCTTTACACACGTGGAACCAAGGGTCTCCGGAGACATAAGTAAAAACCACTTGACTAGCATAATGACATCTAGTTACAAGCATCATCATATGAATCTCAATCATGTAAGGCAGCTCATGAGATTATTGTATTGAAGTACATGGGAAGATGAACCACATAGCTGCAGTGGCCCCGAGCCTCATTGGAGAACTACTCCCTCCTCTCATGGGAGGCGGTGATGAAGATGGCGGTGGAGATAGCGAGCGGTGTCGATGGAGAAGCCTTAAGGCACTTCCCCGTCCGGCGGCGTGCGGGAAACTCCTGTCCCCAGGATCTTGGCTTCGCGATGGCGGCGGCTCTGGAACTTTTCTCGTAGCGTGGCTTATTCGTATCGTTTAGGTCGGGGACCTTTAGGCGAAGAGGGGAGTCGGAGGGCTGACGAGGCGGTGACACACTAGGGGGGCGCGGGCCCAGCCCTGGCCGCGCCGCCCTATCATCTGGGCCCACCAGGGCTCCCCTCTGAGCTCTCGGGTGTTGCAGAGCTTAGTGGAAAAATAGGATCTTGGGCATTGATTTTCGTCCGATTCGAGAATATTTCCTTACTAGAGTTTACGGAACCAAAAGCAATGGCCTTGAGGCGGCCCTTGGCCATCTGACCGATAGGTTGGTTAGGAGGCATAATAATGACATATAATATATAAAATAAAACATGTAGTATCATCAATAAAGTAGCATGGAACATAAGAAATTATAAGAATCGTTTGGGAGCAGTATCGTAGCTGACTAGATACATGGCGAGCCAATGATGTGCGAATATCGCAATTGATCTCTAGCAATTCTTTTATTGCTGATTATCACCAGGATCGCAGGGTGGAGAAGATTTGCGGTTGCTATACAGACGACTCGAGGATATTTTCCACATGTACAGAATTTGAAGCAATGTAATCCACCATTGTTATCTTTAGCAGCTTGATGTTTAAGATCACATCATCTACTCCCAAGTCCTTCATCTCAAAACAACGAGATAGGAACTCCTTGACCTCCTTAATCACGGTAAGGCTGGTCCCAAATATCCATATGTCATCAACATGAGAACAGGGAGAATAACTCCCTACTTCATACATAAGATAGTATACCATATCGGCTGTTTGCTCAGAGTCTTGAGTTAAAGTTCTTTCCAAACTTCTCATGCCCTTTGTAGGCGTGTTTAGCCCATACAAAGACTTGATAACTTACACCTTTCCTTCTTTACCATCTACTACAATTCTTCTTGTTTGCTCATATAAATTTCCTCTTCCAGCTCTTTAGGAAGGCAGTCTTAACATCCATTTGATGAGCAGAAGACCATGTGAGGCAGCCAAGGATAGTAGCACTCGAATGGTGGTCCAACAAGTGAGTATGTGTCAAAGAAATCTTCACCTTCTTTATGTGTAACCCTTGGCCACAAGACGTGCCTTGTACTTTTCAATAGTACCATCAGGCCTAAGCTTTTTCTTGAACACCGACTTGCATCCTACAGGTTTGCACCCATAAGGACGATCAGTAACCTCCCAAGTTCCATTAGCTAAGATGGAATCCATCTCGCTACGACAGCTTCAGTCAGCATCCAGAGATGCATATGCTTCTGAAATAGAAGTGGGAGTGTCGTCCACGAGGTACACAATGAAATCATGTCCAAAGGACTTTGCAGTCCTCTATCTCTTGCTCCTTTTGGGAGCTTCATTGTCATCCTCCACGCAGGATTTTCAAAGTGTTCTATAGCCATGGTAGGTTCGGGAAATAATTCCTGAGTAGATGAAGAGGGGAAAGACCACCTAGAGTTTCTTTATGGGAAATTGAACCGTTGACAACATTTCACTCAATGATTGTACCAACATGCATGTTGGATACCTCAGATTTTACTATCAAAATGCAGCCAATGCTATGAAATGCATATCCCGGAACAAGAACACAATCCAGTCTTTGTTCAAGCTTGCGCTTCTTGGGTATCGGCACATTTACTTTTACCATACAGCCCCAAGTTCGTAGGTAAGAAAGTTTCAACCTTTTCCTTTCCATTCCTCAAATGGGGCATGGTTTTGTTCTTTGTGGGGACACGGTTTAGGACATGACATGCATATCGCATCCCCCACCATGCCTTGGATAGACCCGATGTATCTAACATGGCGTTGACCAAATGTTAGAGTTCGGTTCTTCCTTTCGGCCACCCCATTTGACTGGGGTGAGTAAGGAGGCGTCCTCTCATGGATAATACCATGTTCCGCACAAAAAAAGATCAAGCTGGTTGGAAAAATACTCTCACACGATCGGACCTTAGCCTTGATCTTTGATCAAGTTGGTTTTACGCCGGCTTTGAATTTTTGAAGTAATTAGAGCTTCATCTTTAGATTTCAGAAGATACACATAACAATATCTAGTGGGTCATCGATTTAAGTCATGAAGTATCTTTTCCCTCACTTTTGTCAATTCACCATTCATTTCACAAAGATCCAGATGTATAAGCTCAGTGATTACTGATCTCTTTGCCTTCGCAGGTCTTGTGATACTTGCATTGGTTACTTAGCTTGTACACATACCCTTGGCACTTAGATTTCTTGACAGTAGCAATTTCGGAATTTTATTCATATTTGCTAGCCGCGTCATGCATCCAAAATTAATATGACAAAGTCGTGAATGTCAAATATCGGGCTCACTATCATTGCAAACATGATTAACAATTTGAGTACATAAATGCGACAAGATAAGCGAGACAACCTCTAGCATACATGGCCCTTTCAACAAATTGTCCACTTGGAAATTATAGCTTTATTGGACTTTCAACCAACTTAAAACCATCTCGACATAAGCGTCCGCTAACGATTCTTGTTAATTGAGGAACGTCTTTGCATTCTTCGATTTGGATGGTACCAGAAATAAACAGTCCACCGTACCAGCACCACGAACAGAAGCACGTGAGCCATTTCCCATCAGCACGGAGGAAGTCCTTGCGACCTGATAAAAAGAAAACATAGAGACATCAGAACATACATGTGTATTGGCTCCGGTGTCTATCCACCAATCCGGAGAATTACATACTGAAAGGACAGTAGGGGAAATACCGTACCCAACGTCCTTCATCTCTCGGTATCAACGCCAATAACCATTTGCGTACTTGCCGCTGTTCCCACGCCGATCATGGCGTTATGGGCAATCAGGAGCCCAATGTCACAGACATGGCAGTTCCCTTTCTTCTTATAAGGAGTCTTCCTTTTGAAGTTGGTTGATTTGGAGGCTTTTGTTCTTCTCTTCAAACTTGCCTTTTCCATTGTTCTTATTCTTAGACTTGTAAGATTGAAGTTTTTCTTCTGCACCACATTGGCACTAGAACTCCCCTCAAAACTACGGCTGTGTGTCCTTTGCTCTCATGTCTCTTCCACATGAGCCCGAGCCAATGAGATCGCCAGAAACTCTTCATCTCTTATGTTTCGAGTAGCAAAAGTTCCTCCACGAAGGAGGAAGCTTGGCAATAATGCCACGGGCCACAAACTTAGGTACATTAAACTGCTCAAGTTCTTTGGCAAGGGACTGAATCATGAGCCTGCTCAACCAAGGAGCGCTCATCAGTCATTCTGTAGTCATAGTATTGCTCCATGACATACAATTCAGTGCCAGCGTCCGAGACCCCAAATTTGGCCTCGAGCGCATCACACGCATCTTTACCATGGTCGAAAGCCATGTACGGGTCAACAATGTTGTCCCCAAGAATGCTTGAACAAGGTCGCCTTAAACATGGCGTCGACCTTCTCAAACTTTTCTCTCTGCGGAGAGAGGCCCCTCAAGTCTAGCATCTGTGGCGCTAAAACAGCCGGTTTGTAAACCATAGAACCGCCTTTGTGCGCCACCTCTTGTAATACATACCATCAAAGGGGGGAGGTCGCGGCAGCTACGCTGCTTGAATTGATTTGCCTAATAGGGTTTTGGATTGTTGAATATATATAGCAAATATCCATATGGAATAATCGTACGAGTAATTGATAAATCATGACTATATAAACAATAAGTGAACTAATCGTGCAGACTAGTAAGGTAGATGAACAGATCGCATCTAAACGAGATAAACCGATCGCATCTACCACGAAACTAGAACAAGAAGCTCTAACAGAAATGAAAGAGAAGCGACAAGATCACATACTTAGCAGCGGCGTCGTTGTCGCCCATGTTGAGGTTGTCGAAGGATTCTTTGAGATCGGAAAAAGTTGTCGGTGTGGAGAAACTCGTCGTCGCGGCCGACGTCGCTGCTAGTCGCGCGGGAGCGCTCCCCAAAAACACAGTTGCCTAAAGTGCGGAGTTCACGGGAGGCGAGATTAGGAGCCCTCTCATCCCGGCAACCCGCGTCGAGTCGTGGCGTGGCGAGGCGGGCGGCGGAGGAGGAGGGTGCTGAGGGCTCTCTCTTCTCACTCACTTACTAGAGTGGGAAAAATTATCTTATAAACCACTCCAACTCTCTCCCAACTGGCAATGTGGGACTAAACTTTAGCCCCCACTGGTGCGCCACTGGTTATTGGAATGGGCCATGTGAGTTTCAGAATTTGATAATGGGTCATGGGCCAAAGGCCAAATGCCCACAAATTCCAGCACGTGCCTTCCCGGGAAAGACTTGGGTAGGATCAGCCTTTAGATAGGATCTATGAGAATTAAAAAAATTTAAAGACAAAACATGTCCAAATATTCTAGAAAAAAAAATAGCATACAACTGTGTTAGATACGCCAGGCCAAAAATTTGCAGTTTCAAATTCGACATACACTTAGAGAACCAAAAATGATAAATTTGGGTGTGAATAGTGTGAAATACTATTCAACCATATCTGACACTATTCATAGTCGGATTTGTCTTTTTTGTTTCTCCAAATGTAGATCAAACTTTGAGCTGATTTTTTTTTGGAGTTGTAGATACAAGCCATAGGCATGTTGTATATTATTTTCAGATTTTTTACACTTTTAAAATATGTTTTTTGTGAGTTGATCCTATGATCCCACCTAATGAAGAGATCCTATACAAGTCTCTCCCGTGCCTTCCCTACAATCGGTAGGTGTTTTTTCTTGTTGTAACTCTCCACATCCACGTGCCATGCTTGCTTTATCTTCAAATTTGATCATACACAATTGTAGTATAAAATTTTCATTAATAAAAATATTAGATTTAACAAAGAGTGAATTCACATATTGTTCTAGCAACTTTGTATGTGCTCTTGTAATTGGCCCAAGTCTAATCTCATTCGGTTTGTCTTATATAACATCAACTTTATTAATGGAAGAAAATAGTAAAGATTTACAGAGGATGACTCGAAAGACTTTATTTTAACAAGTAAATTATATAAAAGTATTTGTATTCAGTTTTTTGGGGGAATGTGGATTTGATATCGTTTGGTTGGTTAATTAATAAGCTTGAATGGTTTGGTTGGGATAGCTTAGGGCTTAGCCACGATTGCTCGGACCAAGCAAGCTTTGAAGAACCGGGACTATGATCATAGCTCTCTTGGGCAACAATTTAGTGAAACAAATTCAATCACAATGTCTTGTTTAATTGAGTTTTGTCTAGTGTGTTTTTATAGAACTTGCATAAAATCTGCTTTTGCGTTGACAATGTTTGACACAGTCGTGTAGAGTAGTAGATGCCATCTTCTGAAACTGTGCATCGTGGTCAAATCATATACTTCTTTCGGCTCTAAATATTTATCGTAGATGCTCGAGGGAGTATTAAAGCTAAGTAGTACCCTTCGCCCCGAGAGAAATGCACACATGCGATTAGGGTTCACCCGCCTCCCGTTGGAGCGCGCCACCGACTCTCTTATGTGGCCTTCAGGACATGGAGGCAGGGTGAATCTCGGCCCCCTTCGAAGGGAGGACATCGTTTGTCTGGTTCTATGATTAAGGTTTGGTGGGGCGGCACTCAGGTGGTGGCAGCGCCGCCTTGTGTCGTCTCTCTGGCTTCAGCACCATCGATGTCGAGAAGCTTGTGGGAGTGTTCTATGGGGCGGATGTGATCTTCTTAACCTATCGCCCTGTTCATGTGTGATCGTCTTGACCTGTTTGGCGGCTGTTCGTTGTGATGTGTAGCGAGGTGAAAGGAATTTCATTGTAATTTTTATTAGGTGTTTTTACGAACTGCTCGTACTTTCTCCAGCGGGAGTATTTTTTATAAAAAAGCACAAGTATTCAGGAAACGAAATCCAACTAGTCCCCCCTTTTTTTGAGGGGTCCCTTTCTCTTTCTCTTTTCTATTGGAAATCTTTTGGGCTTAGGCGTCTCCGTGGTAAAAAGCGGCGGCGCTGACCAAAGAATACCTCTGCAGGTTTAGCCTTGTGGCCTTCGGCATGAAAATTTCCGTGAGGCAATAGCAGGAAAAAGCCTTGTAGTAGTCTGCGCCAGCGCGTTCTACGCCATCAGGGGTACGCGTCTGTGCATGGCCAGCGTATAAACGACGCGAAACCGTCAGCTTCGCCTGCGAAACTTCCGCGTGTCCTAAACCTTCCGCTCTGTCTCGGCGCCCGCGCGCCGCCGGCGCTCTACCTCCGAGCCTTGTCCGTATCCGCCTCCGGCGACATACCTCATGGCGCGCTCGCCTCGGCTACCAGCGGCGTCCGGCAGCATCGGCCAATAACCGGCGCCGAGATTAGCTCGGCGGTCCGACGGCGCAGCCATTCGCGCGCGAAGCGTACGCCTTGTTCGCGCCACGTCGCGTGGCGCTGCCAACGCCCGCCGGCAGGAGATGAACTTTCGGCGGCTTGTCACGGGCCAGCGGCGGCCAGATGCGGCGCCGCAATCGCCGATAGTCACGCGCGACGGCGCCGCCATCTGGAGGCTGGGCGGCCTCCTCGCCGCGCGGCGACGCGACGAGGCGTGCGCCTGAAGCGGGCGCGAGCGCTTCCGGAAGGGGCGTCGCCGCCACGGAGCCTTCTGCGCGAAGGAGGAGAAGAAGGCGGCGATGAAAGCGAAGAAGAAGAGCCGCGACAAGCGCCGCGCCGGGTCCGCGGAGAGGAAGGGCCGAGGCGGCGGCGAAGAGGAAGGAGGAAAAGAAGAAAGGCGCAGGGCCGTCGAGCCGTCGTGCTCTCGTCCCTCCTCCTCCGAGAAAGGCTTCCGGTGGACGTCGACGTCCATGGACCTCGGGCGACTCGACGACTCCGACTACGGTAGAGTCCGACGAGTAGCAGTCGGCGGACGAAGTAGTTTAGTATTTTCTATATGTCGCGTTTGTATCGTCTTTTTGTGTAATCGTATTTCGATCAAATTCATAGTTTGTTTGATGAATTTTAAAAAAAGCAGTGTTGCAGCCTTGCAAATAGCGCCTACGGCGGGTGCGTTTTCCACTTTCTTGTGTTGCAAAATACATTGCTCTACCGAAGCCAGTCCCATTATCATGTGTGACCTTGGTATCTGACCTTGGCCCGATAGCCGTTATAGCGCGAGAATTTGCAGCGCCTGTTGGAGATGCTCTTATGATTTGTCTCGTGCCTCCTTCACTTTTTACGGACGTCGCGTCATTTTTTCAAAGTCAAATCGAGTGGATCACATAGAACTAGCACGGACCGACGTAGGGGAGCTTGAAGAAGACAAAACACCACCAAGCCAGCAGAGCCAGAGGACCGAGAAGGGCTGGATTTGGTCGGGAGGAACCTCGCCGCCGGGTCCCAAGAATCTCTCCTCTGCCGGGTACGATTTCTTGCGACATCCAACGCTCGTTTACTCGTTGCCTCCCATCCTAGTTCTCGAACAGGAACAGCCATCTCAGAAATAAAAAGGGAAAAGGTTCTGAAACAGCGGCGCCGCCTTTTGAATTTATTAATGGAAGTCCCTGCTGCTCGCCTAGGGTTCGCCCATCGAGCCGAGAGTCAAATTTGAGCATCCGAAAGAGGATTATTTGCGTATGCTCCGTCATTTCACGCTTTTACTGATCACGGGCTGTATTGATCCAGTGCTATTGAGCCTCTCTGTTTATTTTTGAACTAGAAGAGAGCTGTAGATTGCAATCTCACATCTGAATGGATCTGCATAAATCTAGGCACGAGGTTACATTTTAGCTGTCATATAACCATGTCTTGAATTGATCCAGGCCTCGAGTATTCAAACTCAGTAAAACGCATTGTCAGATGCCTGCAGATTTCTGAATGCTATCATCATACACTGGCATTTTTTCCCTTATAAGTTCGACTCTCTAGCATTGCATTATAGTCCTTGGTCCATTCTATGGATGTTTTTACATGTTAAGCTTGCGGTTGTGCCGATGCTAGTAAGGTTTGCACTTGTATTTGTTTCAGAATCATAGACGCTGAATGTGTTTCCGATGGGCTGTCTGCCAACAAAACATGTCCGTGACTCACCGCGTTCATTGGGTTCGCATGAAGCTGTAGCTGTTGCCGCTGAATCATCGTGTGAGAAAGTGGATCTCCCCGATTTTCTTAATATTGCTACCGGAACACCATGTGAGAATTTCAACTCCTTTGTGCCATAGAAAGATAGCAGCCAATAGCTTGCCCATGGATGCATGTCATGTGATGATTTCTGCTCAACTGCGTGTGTTAATGTTTGCAGAATTTATGTTAGTGGTGCAGAGTGCAGACTTCTCTCTAGAATGTACAAGGAAAGATGCTAGCCAATATGTTAGCAGTGCAGAGTGTAGGCTAGAACCTTGTTCCTCTTTTATGCGGCTATTGTGTCAAGCACAACGAACAAAGAATGACTTAAATTTTCACTGTATTACCTTGTTCTATGAAAATAATTTGAAGCACACATATGTGGTGGCTTTGTATCAAACGTTTCTAAAGCTTTAACTATTGCTGCAGTTACCGTGAGTGAAGTCGAGGCATTATATGATCTCTTCAGAAAAATAAGTAATTCAGTCATTAAAGATGGTCTAATACACAAGGTAGTTATTGGTGCATAGTTTTGTCTGGTAACAAACTTGTACAAGCTTATATAGTCGAGTCTTCTATTTCCCCATGCAGGAAGAATTCCACCTTGCTCTTTTTAGGAGCAAGAGCAAGAAGAAGCAAAATCTCTTCGGCGATAGGGTAAGAGTGTCAAATATTCCAAGTTCTTAGTTTTGACTTGTTGTCAGTATTTTATCTGAAACCTCTTATTTCAATTACTCCAAATTACTTGTATTTATTTTCTATACTGAAAACTGCTCTTCCGAATTTGCTTTGCCACTACGATTCTACCAACGAACACAACTCGTCAGTCAGCCATTTATTTCAAAAAAGGCCCCAGTTATATGTTTCAAAAAAGAAGTTATAAGTGTCATAGTTGCAGTTTCTCTCTTGTTTGATTCTTGAATTGATAAAAATGCACAAGCATATCACATATAATGAGATTTCATGTTTCAGTTGGAGAAATCAGTTAGATATATCACAAATCAACTGTAGCTTGGTGAAACTTGGTTCCAACATCATTACAGGTATTTGACTTGTTTGACCAAAAAGGAAATGGTGTCATCGAATTTGGCGAATTTGTTCATTCTCTTAGTGTGTTCCATCCAGATACTCCTGAAGCACAAAAGGCTGCATGTGAGGATTCTTGGTTAAACTGTTTATTCTTCAGAACATGTTATGTTGTTTATCTGAACATTTTCTTTGACTACTGCTTTACCTTCTTATTACAGTTGCATTTCGCTTATATGACTTAAGACAGACAGGATTTATTGAACGGCATGAGGTAAGTCCCGTTTCCCTTTTTCCTTGCAGTAACTTCAGGAAGTACCTTCCAGTACTATTTTTATGTACTATCAGAACTATTGTTTGAACATTTGACTGTAGTGTTCGCTGAATTATATGCCATTTCATTCATCTTAAGTCCATAGGGAAGTGGTCCAAGCTGACTTGGTTGGGAATAGATGTGCAATCCCACCACCTTGGTTTAAGTCCTCACAAACATGGATGGAAATTTAGGTTCCTATTTGTACTGCAGGAGTTTCCTACAGTTTTCTTTGAAAAGAAAAAACTTAGCTTCATAAGTGAGATCTTGTGAATCCAACAGGCTGCTGCTACTCTGTGAGAACTCTTTTGGCTACATGTGACAATGCTAACATTTTGATTAATGTGTACATTAAGGTGGACTTGCTGGTGATGCGACTGACATGCAGAATTATTAAAGCCTAAGTGCTGTTATATAGTTGACTGGGACTTTGATAGTCTGATAGGAACTAAAAGCAGTTGTGCCGTATGATAGTGTGCGCAGTTGTATTTTTAGGGAGATACTTGACCCACAGTAGAACTCTCTGCTTTTAGATTACATCCACAATTCCATACTAATACCAAATTATGAATATTTATTCTATGTTGACCATGTTGCAGCTAAAGGAGATGGTGCTGGCTCTACTGGACGAATCAAATCTGGATATTACAAGTGATGCCGTTGAGATGATTGTTGATACGGTATGAATATATGCATTCCTGCAGTGCTCCATGTTTCCCTGTTGTATCATGGGATCATGGCATTCGGTTAATGACGTCCTTATGCATTCTACTGAAACATGCTATTTTGGTTAGAACAGACGTTTGATCAGGCTGATGTGAATGGTGATGGGAGGATAGATCAGGAGGAATGGAATGTGTTTACTAAAGATAATCCATATGTGCTAAGGAATATGAGCCTCCCGTACCTTAAGTAAGTACTGCACCAATGCAATCATGTTTTTTCTACTTTGCTGAGATACTTCATACTTCAGTCGCTGGAATCGTATACTTAGAATATATGTTTTGGCAGCAAATTTTGATTTCCTCTGTTTCGCATTTAACCTATGCTCTTTTTTAATCTTTAACCTATGCTCTTTTAGATCCTTCCCCACTTCTGTGTTGTTGCATCTGCTAAATATAGGAGTGTGTGCGTATAAAAGTCAATTTACAGTTTACACCTTATTTTATCTTACTTCTTCATAATACTCGGCTACCGTATGATATTCGGTTGGTCATATTTAACAGGGACATCACGATGATATTCCCAAGCTTTGTCATCCACTCAGAAGTTAGTGAAGCAGATTTGTTTGTGTAACTGGAGGTGTGGATGTTCCAAACTTGCAAGTTTTGCTACACTTCTGGTGCAGGAACCAATGTCCAATGCCACCTTCTGCTTGTGCATCGAACAGAAACTAAGTTGCATTGCATCACTGACAGAATGCTCCAATTGTGCATCCACGCCGTGACTTCTTTGCGCTTGGCAAGTGTTGTATCCTTTTGTTGGAATGTCCTGTTGGCAGGGAGTAGGGAAGTTGTGGCTCCAAAAAAGAAGGGGGTGAATAGGAACTTCACAGTAATCGTGTACAGTTATTTCGAAGCACAGGCTCATGTGTTTATATCTGCTGAGAAGCTAAAAATATCTCCACATTTCCAAGCTGTGAAACTCGGAAATGGCGCCTGATTTTGTAGCTGTGGCATAATGTACACCGGCCAGACCAGATATGTTGTTGATCGAGATATGCTAGTATCATTTGTGGATGTAGTTTGATCTCTATAATGCTCGCAAACAAGGAACGGTGTCATTGTGCAGCACTAAGTCGGAATATAAATCATAGGCAAATGCAGGTGGTGAGATCAGATGTACAGTCCCTTATTCTGAAACTTGGTATCGCATAAGATCGTCTCTTTGTTTTATGGTCTCATCAAATCCACTTTCTCATGGGTTGCTTGAAAATAACTTCAAATTCAGCAGAAGTTTTCAAGGATCAAGAAGTACATCTCATGTCGTACAGTTACCCTTGACGTCCTGCAGGCGCAATCTCAACTTAGTTGAATGGAGTTGAGATTGCGGAAAGGTCGTAAACTAGCGCTCAAGTCATATTAGTGTTATGGAAAGATGACAAGACAGCTAAAGCTTGCAGGAGTTCATGTGTTGGAGGAACTCGTGTTTCTTCCCAAGGTTTTAGAATCATCCTTGTCAAGAGGGAAGCAAACTGGGCGGCACATCAATATGCAAAACATGTGTTATGTAACAGAAGTTCTTTAGGTTTTGATGCAATTCCCGTTTTTCTGACTTGGCCTGTACAACCAGATATAGAGCTATATTAGAGCATCTCCGTAGGCGGCAAGCAGACCTGTGGGCCGTCCGTTTTGGGCGTTTGGGTGGCGAGCGGACAGACAGCGCCCAGCGTCAGCGTGTGTCGTTTGGAGTACAGCACGCTACTTAGCATGGCAGCCACCCATTTGACCCATTTGGCCTACTTCTTTGAGAAATAGGCTCTGGCCACAGATACTTTATAAAACAATGTCTAAACCTAGAATATATCTCATAAACATGGAATAATATATAACAAACATAAAATATAGCAAATAGCATAAAATAGCATCAAATGTACCATGATAAATCAATTAAAATATGTGCCATAGTTTGAGAAAATATAAATATTACAATTGAGATTGTCTAATTTAGTGGCTCGAGGGGATCTCATACACTTGCCTCTTCTCGGGCCAAGCTCTCTTCGCCTCCTCCCCATGTTGGTCAAGTCGGCATTCATGATGAGGTTGTCCTCGACTTGGCGTTTGAGCTAACTTCCTGCGCCTTCATCTCCATCTCTTTGGCCCTTGCCATTGCTGAGCTCAATTTCCTTCGCCTTCATCTCCACCTCTTTTCGCCTTGGCCAGTGTTGTGAGCTCAAGTTCTCTCTTTGAGCTCAAGTTCTTTAGCTTTGGCCTGGGCCTTGACCACCTCTTCAATCTCAAACTTCTTCTTTGTTGGACATCAAAGAATTTCTTCTGTCCTCTTCTTTCTCCCGGCGCCTCCTCTCATCCCTCTTGTCCGTGGCTCTGTCCTCATGCATCTCCTTCAAAGTGCCATACAATAGTATGGAGGAAGCATCACGCTTCATGTCGGCTTTGGTTGACTTGTGGCCGCGTGGACGACTTGCACGAAAGCGAGCTACCGCAAGGCTTCTCACCATCAAGGTCAATGACCGTGGCATCTTTGGCGGGGTTGTTGCCGGTCAAGGTCGCCATGTACCCCTCGTACCCCTCCTGGAACTTGGGGTGCCATGGAGTTCCTTCCAACAATGAGGGAAGGCAAAGGTCTTCTCTCCATTGTTAACTTTGTGAAGTCCAAAGCTCGCCACACCTAGAGCAAAGGGAGAGAACAACGATAAACATATATGTGCGAATATCGGATGATTAAGTTGAGGTTGAGATCATACCAAGTCTTTCACTTTTAAGCCACTAACGGGGCCTTCGCGTGCTCATACGCCGCCTGGAACTTTTTGCATTCCGCTTGGATTGTTCCCCACCTCTTTTGGATCGATATGTCGTGGTCGCTCTCAAATGGCTCCTGTCCATATTTGCGATGCTCATGGAAGTATTCACGAACACGGCGCAGAATGCGGTCCTGCAGCTCGGCTTTGTCAGCGCATCTTGCCCGATGATAACCATGCATTGGCGATCATCTTGTCCTCATATCGTGTAGTTGAGTTCGCTTGTTACCGGCGAGCTCTAGCTTAATACGGTTGCGGCTTGTGTGAGTCCCTCAACGAACAACGGCTCCTCCTCGATGTTTATCTTTGAGACGGGCGGACTGTGCCTCTGTGTGTCTTGGGGAGGTGGCTGGAAACTCTTTATGTACGCAGCATAAATGCATGACGCGGGAGCCTGCACGGTCGCGGCAGTGGCTGCGGCATCCGCCATATCGTCGACAGTTGCGTCACGCCGACCATGGCCATTCTTTGCCAGGAGTTCTTGTAACTGAGTTCGCCGAGCGCAGTTCAGGTCAATGAATGGTAGCGACGACATGGACTCTCCCACCTCCCGGTGACCCATCCGTGAGCGATACGCGTGCGCGAGAATCGCCCCCAGGTCGTGCCCAAACGGGCGGACGGTGGGCAGTTGATCTTGGAGAGAGACGGGGGTCACGGATGAGAACGAGCTCCCCCGAGACGTGCCGATGCGGGGATGAGCATGTGCTGGCCGGCGATGAGTGGCCGTAAAACAGCATGGCCTGCGCCTGATGACCGTGTTCTTCGCTTGTGTTTGGAGTTGGAGGAGGTGCTCCGCCGCCACACCATCCCTCCTCGGCGGCGGCCTCCTTCTTCCGTTGATCAAGCGCCCGGCGCCGGTCCGCCCGCTTCTTGGACTCCATCGCCCTACTTGCTCCGGGTGAGCTCGGGCTTAAACCTTTCGTCGGCGGCCGGGCTCCGGCCACCAGGAGCGTCCGATTCCAGCCGCCTCCCACGCGGAAGGAGCGGCAATGGCCGCGACCGGTGCCTCCTCTCCGATGGTGGCGGTGGTGGCGGTGGCGCGGCGATGCATGGCCATCCAGGTTTGGGAGTGGAGTGGGTGTTTCGGTGTGGGAGGCGGACAGTAGACAGAAGAGGCAGACAAGGGCCAACGGCCGGCCAGCCCCGCGTCCGCGGCCGCAAACCGATCAAGATTTGGGCCGGGTTTGGATCGTCCCCCGGACGCCCCGGCCGTCCGTTTTAGGGATGGGTCCTCGCGCTGAGCCGCGTTTTTGTCCGTTTGGACCCATCCGGACGCGGACGCGGGATGGGTCGCCCGGTTGGAGATGCCCTTACGACCCAAACTGCTGAGTAAATTACATAAAACTACCACAGTTCGGGTTATGATAATAGGTTAGTGCATATTTTCTATTTTTTTTAAAGTACCGACTTGGAGTCGCACTAATTTTCATTTGGTGGCATTTTAACACAGTTCAGGTGGAACCCATTTGACAGAACTGACTGGTCAATGAAAACAACCACGTTGACATGGACTTTTTTTTAATCAACACATGCTTGACTTTTCCTCCCTTTCTCCTATCAAATCCCACCCAACACCGACCGTCGATGAACTCTATTGCCGCTGCACCTCTAGGTCCTCCCGCACCAGCTTGTGACCGTCGCCGTGCTCTGCTCGTTGTCCTCCTCCACCTCACCACGTCGGCAAAGCCCTTGCAAGGGCGACGCCCGTGGAGAGGTCTGTGCAACCGCCACTCCGGCTAAACAACCTCTAGCAGCATGGCCTCGCGAGCGGTGAGCGGCATCACCGCCACCGCTGCAGCTCACCAACCTCCAGCGGCAGCGCACCATGTGGATGTCCATCTGCAGGGGCGACGCCCATGGAGGGGTCAACGTTGTCGCCACTCCGGCTCACCAACCACCAGCAGCAGGGACTCGTGGGCAGTGGGCGGCATCACCACCGCCGTTGTAGATCACCAACCTCCAACGGCGACACGCCATGTGGATGTCCGTCTGCAGGCACCGCTAAAAGGACGAGATGTCGTCTAGAAGGGGGTGAATAGGCGTTTTAAAAATTATTACATATTTAGTTGTAAGAATGCGGAATAAAACTGACATTTATTTTACAAGCACAAAACCTAAATATGCTAGGCTCAACTAAGTGCAATAACAACAACTCAAGCTAAGCAAGATAGGCACAAGATATATGAACACAAGTGATAGCAAGATATATGTACTTCAAGCACGATGACTATCACAAAGAAAGTAAGCTCAAGTATAGAAATAACTGAGACACACAGAGACGGAGATGTATTTCCGTTTTCCCCCACACAAGGTGTGGTACATCAAGTTGGAGAGATGAGGGCTACCAAGAAGGTCTCCCTAACGCCACGAAGGCTCACCTTCTTCTCCAAGACAATTCCACGAACGACAATGACCTTTCCCTTATGGCTAGATTTTCCTCCACTTCGGAGATGGCAAGCTCCACGAACAATTCATAAGCTCCACGAAGGAGAAGCTCGGGCCTCTTCACAATCTTCCATGAAGAGGTCACCGGAGCACCAACCGTCAAACCAACTAGGAGGTAACCCCTCCAAAAGTAACAAGCTCACAGTCTCTCACTCGAACTAATCGTAATGAAGATCTCAACAATTATGTAAGGATTCAAAATCAAGAACACCAAAGGTGTTCAAATCCCTCACACTCAAATCCCACCAAAGGAACAAATGCTATGGAGGAACTACAGAGGAAGAACAAAAAAGAAATCAACAAATAACTTCAAGATCTAGATCCGAAGAGTTCCCCTCACTTAGTAGGGGCTGGGCCACTTCAATTCAAGGGTATTCAGATGAATACCCAAATAATTTGAAAAATATATTGATGTATATGAATGTTTTAAAGAATATATAAAAAGAAAAACAGTCCTATTATGATAGGAAGTTTGAAGTAGCTCAAATGGTTTGGTGGGAACTAACTTTTCATCTGGTCTTGAGTTCAATCCATGTATATGGATTTTATTCCATTTTTTTGCAAATAACTTTTGTGCGTGTATTTTATTATAGGAATATCATATAGGGCTTGGTGTACTCTTACTTTTTCATGTTAACTGCAATCGTTAGAAATTTGTAAGAATTTACCCATTCCGATACACTTATTTTGGTGAATTCATATGTTTCTCAAGCACAAGTATCCTTCATTGTGAGGTTTTTTTTTTGTTATAGGAATATCATATGGGGTTTGTTCTACTCTTACTTTTTCATGTTAACTACAATTGTTAGAATTTTCTAAGAATTTAAAAATCCGAGACACTTATTTTGGTAAATTCATATGTTTCTCAAGCATAAGTATCCTTCGTTGTGAGGGTTTCTCAAGAAAACATGAGATATGTGTGATCATTACTTCATACTCATATTATTTTATAAACTTTAATTCATAAAGTAATTATTTTTATAATTTTGAATACCCATAATCAAAATTCTGGGTCCGTCCCTGTCACTTAGAGGAGGAAATGATTGGTGGTGATTGTAGATCTAGATATTCTCTTTGAAATCCCTCAAGAATATGCAACAATCATGGGAGAAAAGGGAGAGGAAGCAAGCTCAAGAGATACAACAATGGTGGTAGAAAATGTTCTCAAAAACGCTTGAAACAATGGGGAAGAAGGCCCCTTTTGTACCCCTTCAAGGAAAGTGACTGTTTGAGAAAAAAGTTGAGCCACCCGGCGCCGAGTCCAGCGGGATCGACTAGAGTCCAGGAACCGGCAGGCCGACCTATACGCCGACCAACTCGGCACTGAGCCCGGCGGCGCCGACCTATACGCCGGATGCTGCTGGAAGACCGCCCTTACAAAAAAAACACGATAACTTTTGCATCCGGACTCCGATTTCGATGATATTGGGCTCGTTGGAATCACGGCGATGAGATCTACAACATTATGCATAGAAACATCATAGTCTAACCATGGATTAATAACAACAATATGAAAGGTTTGACCTATCTATAAAAGGCAAACCGGTAAAACATCCAAACATGAAAACGTAATAGAAGATGCATACGAATTCCTTTTTCAATGAACTTGGACTTGTTGTAAAGCTACCAACAATCTAATAACCTCAAATAAATAAACACCAAGAGGCAACAAGAATATAGAAATGAAAAGTATGCAAATGATTGAGCTCCCTAAGATGATGCGATCAAGTTATCCAACCGAAAGCCCCTCTTGAGACCGGTAAAAGCCTCTTATGCAATACAAGTTGCATGTCGAACGAGGAACAAGTCTCATGAACGCGGTCATGTTAAAGTTAGTCCGACAACTTCATCCCAGCATGCCACAAAGATGCAAAGTACTCAAACTAAAGATATAAGAGCATCAACGCCCCAAAAAACCATTGTGTTCTACTCGTGCAACCATCTATGCATAGACACGGCTGCGATACCACTGTTGGGATTCGAAAACAAAAATTCCTACCGCAGAACACGCAATCCAAGCCAAGATGCAATCTAGAAGACGGTAGCAACGAGGGGGTATCGGGTCTCACCCTTGAAGAGATTCCAAAGCCTACAAGATGAGGCTCTTGTTCTTTGCGGAAGCGTTCACTTGCCGATTACGCGTGTGATTGTTTTCAAGAGCAGGGACACGGCCAGGCCTTCCTCGTGGACTCGGTCACACGTTCAGTTGTTGATGAAGGGGGCACCTCCCCGTTCCGGCGGCGGAAGTAACCCGCTCTCTTGAATCCGACAGACCGACGGCGTGGTGTCGGTGGTGATGAGAGAAATCCGGCGGAGCTTCGGCAAGCGTGCGGGATGTGGTGGAGGAGGGAGGGGCTTGGGTTTGGGAGAGAGGGGGGTTGGGCGCCGGCCCTCTGAGGGGTGCGGCCAAGGCTGAAGGCTTGAAGTAGTCAACCCCCTCTCCTATGCCCCTCATTATAGGTGGAAGCCCCAGAGTTGTAGTCCAAGTCTTCGAATAAGACCCCAACACTAAAAGTCTAAAACTCCCATATGTGGGAAACCTACTCAAGGAGGGAGTCCCACTCGAGGTGGGAACTCCCACCTTTCCTTGAGTGGGGTGGCAGCCCTCTAGGTGGAGCCCCCCTGGGACTCCTCCTTTAGGGTTTGGCTGGCCAAGCATGTGGAGTCCTTCCGGGCACCTTTACAAATGCGTTTCTTCGGATTTTTCTAGAACCTTCTAGAACACATCCTTAAATGCACCGGATCATTTCCCAAACTTGGAACATGACTTCCTATGAATCTTATTCTCCGGACATCCGGAACTCCTCGTGATGTCGGGATCTCATCCGGGACTCCGACAAATATTCGAACTCCATTCCATATTTACGGTTCTACCATTCCAACATCCAACTTTAAGTGTGTCACCCTACGGTTCGTGAACTATGTGGACATGGTTGAGTACTCACTCCGACCAATAATCAATAGCGGGATCTGGAGATCCATAATGGCCCCCACATATTCAACGATGACTTTAGTGATCGAATGAACCATTCACATACGATACCAATTCCTTTGTCACACGCGATATTTTACTTGTAAGAGGTTTGATCTTGGTTATCATATACCTTGTTCAACCTCGTCTCCGACAAGTACTCTTTGCTCGTACCGTGGTATGTGGTCTGTGACGCATTCATTTGCTTGCAAGACATTAGACGACATTCCACAGAGAGGGCCCAGAAGTATATCTATCAGTCATCGGGATGGACAAATCCTTCTGTTATCCATGTGCCTCAACTCATACTTTCCGGATACTTAATCCACCTTTATAACCACCCATTTACGCGGTGGCGTTTGGTGTAATCAAAGTACCTTTCGGTATAAGTGATTTATGATCTCATGGTCATAAGGACTGGGTTAACTATGTATCGAAAGTGTAACACCCCAAATTTTTAAATAAAGAGAAAATGAATTTCCTTTTTCCAAAAATGAGAACCAACAAAAACTTTTCTTAAATAGAGTGCTATGCATAGTGCTCATACCCATTACTTGTGTTTTGCCATAATGAGTGTTATTATGCTTATGTGATAAACCCTAAAACCCTAAAGTGATCAAGTGAAGATCACAAACCAAATAAAAAGAAAGAAATAAGAAAAACCTAAACCCTAACTTTCTCAAAACCAAGTGGATCTATTTTGAGAAATCCAAAATAAAGACAAAGACATATGTGGGCATATAGCCCTAATGTGTAAATTCTTGAACCCTACCTCTCTTATCTTTCTAAATAGTGGTGAACCATGGTGAACCCCACTAAACCCTAAACCTCATTCCTCTTGCCACCTTTGAAAAATAAAATAAAAAGGAAAGATCTTAAATAAGAGAAAGGCATATGCAAGCCTATGGCCACTTTGTGCAAATGCTCCAACCTTGAGTGTTAAAAATTGGTAGATGATTTGGAATACCTCAACACACTAAATAAAGTACTTATCAACCAATTCAAGTGATAAACAAAATAAAATCAAACATATGCATAGAGGCATATGTGACACTTAACCAAAATATTAAAATTGGACCTAGCCACTTCCATTACCTCAAAATAGTTTGAACCTTTCACCTAACTCAATCTAACACCCAATCAATCTCACCCATGTCCAAATGAAGCAAAAGAAAAGTAAAAGAATAAAGGTGAGAAATTCACAAAACCCTCCCAGATGAGTATGCCATTTTTTTCAAAATCTTTGACCTAGACCAATTTGGCCTTCACCAAGAGTTGAATAATGATACTAAACACTTATTACAACTTTTGGAATCAAAAAAAGAAACACAATTCAAATGAATTTCAAATTCAAATTTGGCTCACATATGATATTAGTCCGTCTGCCATTTCGTCAGTCTACTTTGAGCCCACAACATTTCGAAATTTTAAAGTAAAATTCTCAACTCTTTGCATGTCATCCAAGAGAACATCAAGGTGAACACTTTTTGTAAAGAGCACCATGCCAAAATCATCTTTGATCAATAGCTAGGTTCATCCAAAGTTGGAACTTTATATTATGATCAACAATCTCACTTTGTCACTTTTTGCTTTTCCTTAAATTTGAAAACTCCACCACCACCTCTCACCTTCTCTGGTCAAATACAACTTATCTAAACCCACACTTTTCAAATTGTTCAACCATTTGAATTAAATCAAATTGGGACAAATTCTTTATTTTTTTAAATATGGCACTATTACATACTATTTGCTATAGTGATTCCTCTACCCCTAATCTACCCCAACCTACACCATTCTGTCCCCTTGTCCCCTCTCACCCTACATCACCCCCAGAAACCCTAGGAGGGCTAGCCAAGCTAGCATGGCATGGCCATGCCGGCCATGTTCCTCTCCCCCTCTTCTCCTTCATCCCCAGCTCGGCCCCCCATGTCTACTGGCTCCACCTCGCCTCCCTACTCCAGCCTAAGCAAGCCATGGTCGAGGAGGAGCTCGACAATCACCGGGATTCGCGCGCCCAATTCTTCCAGGGATGCCGCTCGCGTCGCAGCGCGCACGCCATGGGCACCCTCTGGCCACCTCTCGCCTGGCCACCTCACGCTCGCCCTGGCCCCTCTAGCACCTCGTTGAGCACCGCCTGGCGACCACAAAGCCGCCAGACACGCGCCGTGCCCTCCGCGCCGCCGGTCGCCGATGACAGCTCGCCGGATAGTGCATGCGCCGGCTCCGCCGTCGCCAACGCTTGCCAGACCGTCCCCCACCTAGTTCTCTAGCTCCCTAGCACCGCCTGGACGCCGCCTAGCTAGCGCTAATGTCGCCGACCCGATTCCCTCGCCGGAGACGCCGCCCCGCTGTCGACCTTGCCGCACCCCTCACGGCCATCTCGCCCACTATAAAAGGAGGACACCCGCGGCCAATTCCTTCACACCGCCCCACTACCCTCTCTCCCTCCTCGATCTCCTCGACCCTCTCTCTCCCTCGATTGCTCACCGGAGCCCTCCAATTTCTCGCCGGAGCCCGCGGCGGACCTGAGATCACCGCCGTTGATTTCGGCCACCATCGGAGACGCCACGGGTACCAGCGCACTCCTCATCATCGACAACGCCGTCCTGCACCGTCGCTGACCCTCGCCGGAGCTCCAGCTCGCCGCCGACCCCTACCTCCGCCGCGGCAGCAACCTCTTCCCCCGGCGACGACGACGACGCCACCGCACGATCTTCTTCTAATCCAACGCTCCTCAGCGCCCGTACCGTTTCGTAAGCCTCACCGGCTGACGGCGGGCCCCTCGTCACTGGCCCGAAACGTTATCGGGCTGGACTGGGCCATTTTAATTCGAATCGTGATTTATTTCCCGCCGGCCTTTAATTCAAATTTCATTTAAATAATTTAGTTGAATTCCCCCCCTGGACCCAACTTTGAAATTGCATAGAAATTGTTTGGCTTGGCCAAATGCAAATTTTATATATTTGGAAAGCTAGTGAAATTATCTACAATATGCCACTGGTCTCATGACCAGATTCGTTGTAGAATTAATTCGATAAAAATAACAAGGCAGGGACTTTTCCCTACTCAAATAATTATTAAAAATCAAATAAAATAGATATTAAGTTAATTCCAACTCTAGTAGCTCAAATATTACTTACACTAATTGATTATGCAATAAATTGGTATGGTCACCTTGCATGATCATGCCCTAGCTTAAGTAAGGGACAATATGGCTATTTTCTCTAAGTGATATTGTCCTAAAATATTATGCAAATCATATGAGGTGTTATACTTCATTTAAATCTTGTCCCAAATAAATTCATGTGATGTTTGGACCCCTGGACCAAACTCTCTTATATGAATTACTTGGAGATTTAACTCACTTGTAGTATTATTAAATGGTATGAGGTACTCTACCTCATTTAAATCATTTTCTCAAATAATGAGGATGAAGGGTTGACTTAGGTCAATCTAAACTCATGCATGAGTATTTGAGAAATTAAATCTTAAGAAGATTCAATGAGAGGAAATTATTCTTCAAGGACAAAAGGGAACTATCATTTACATATATAATGAGAGGAAATTATTTTTCTTAAGAATAAAACAATACCAACCAACATGATGGCAAGGTGTTACCACTAGAATAATTTGTGTGATCTATGTGTGTGCTTAGTATAGCTCTTGATCTATTGAGTGATTGTATCCTCGTATTCGTGTATAGACGCTAGTACCGGAGAATACCAGGAAGAGGAAGGATTCTACCCAGAGAAGAGAACTTTGACCACATCAACAACCAAGGCAAGCTAACACTACTGCAAGCTCTATGGTTGCAAGCTAATATTCTTGCAAGTGCAAAGTCCTACCAAGGACAAGGCACTCTCATCTTTTCCTATGAAGCATACGCCTATCCCAAGTTTTACTACAAGCTTTTTTGCAAGTTTATTGCTTTGATTTATTAAAGTACTTTTTGATTCATGATTCAATGGGGTTAATGTTAGATTAGTACAAGAGTATCAAAAATAGCCTAGAAGCAAAGCAATATACTTAGCACCCCTCATATCTAGATGCTAGTGCTAAATTAAAAATGACTACTCTAGATGGGAACATGGTGGTGAAATAATGATGATGATGAAATTTATGAAATGAACTTTGAAGGTGAATATGACCAAGAGAAGATAGTGATTTTTGACATAAAAAATAATATTGGCTTGGATGCGATACCTTTCCAATTCATGATACATACCTGATTATGGGTAAAGGCTTAACTAGAAGTTTATGTACATTAGTATGGGGTTCCCTCTAAACACACATCATAGGGGTTATGCCGGCTCCGTTGTTGATGAATGATGTGAATTAAAGGTGAATTGTACGGCCAAGCCATGTGCAGTTCCGACGATTGGTCATCATGGGAGGCCAAGCTCATGGGGAGAGGTGCTCATACTAAAGTTTGTAAATGAACGGTTATGGTTGATGATCCGCGCTGTGTTACGATGATTCGGAGTTATCCTGACGGATGAAATCAAATGTTGTGCACAAGTGTGCAACCTCTGCAAGTGTAAACCTATTCGAATAGCCGTGTCCACGGTTACGGACGGTTGGAAAGGCCATACGGTTTCCAGTATTAGATTCTTGAAAATGTTGAGGATGAATGGTGACTTGGGTTTTGAATCACAACAATGTTGTGGGAATGACACTAATGTTCCCACTTGAGTAGTTAGTACATGAAGAGTCTTTCTTTCCAATACTTGTGAACTCAAAATTGGCTTTATGCAAAAGAAACTAGAGCTTAGTACCTCTTTACTAGAATTGATAGTACTTACACTAGTATTAGTTTGCGAGTACTTTAAAGTACTCACGGCTTTGCTCCCTGTTGGGAGCATGAGAAGCGCGTCAGATGAAGATGATGGAGGGCGCGTCTCGACAACGGACTTCCCGAAGCCTTCCTGTGGACTATAGAGTCCTGTATCTTACGCTTCCGCTATGAACTTGTGCTTGTTCGTTGACCAGTTCGTTGATCAATAGATCAACTATTTATGTAATATGGATCATGTGATTCCAAGTTGTAAGACTGTATGGTTTGTAATGAATGATATTGTGATACTTAACTATTATGCCTCGCAACAACAATATTCCTGGGATTGCGATGTATGACATAATAGGCATCCGGACTTAAAAAAACCCGGGTGTTGACAAGTTGGTATCAGAGCCATTGTTTGACCTTAGGAGACCCTAGTTAGAATGGACGTCTGAAAACTTAGTTTCAAAAACAAATGAAATGAATAACGTGAAAACTTATTCTCACTCTTATCCTTGAGATCTTTTTCCAAAAAAAATGAGAAATATATGCTCTACTTTTCTTTGCAAGCTTACCTAAAATTTTGCACACTTGACTACTTCTCTAGCTTACTCATCCTCTTTGCCCACAGATGGAGTACCAATGGGAGTTCTATCAGCTTGGTCACGAAGGCGACCTAAAGTTCGAAAAGGATTTGAAGCAACTAGTGGAATATCTAGGACACCCGTATCCCGAGTTCTTCGGAATACCCCTCAAAAACCACTCCGGAGAACCACCTAGGTGGGAAGTTTCTACTGATCTACGAAGAAAGATTGGAGCCCCGGTATGGGAAACCATCTGGTTTTTGTAACGGGAAACACTTGGAAGGAAGGACTAGTCAGAGCTATGCAAGAAGCAATTGCCCGTCTGTGCGGACAAAATGAGAACAAGATCAAAAACACTCGCTTCATCTACTACCAAGACATGACTCCATGGGAAGACCATGACCATGCCCCGCACACGAGATGAACCCCTATGTAGCGCACCGGGACTTTAGGCAGTACAAAACCCGCAGGATTTGGACAACCCCTCGCCTCTCGCCAAGCACATCATCTGTGAAGACGAAGAATCCACCCGGAAGAGTAGTATCACTCCAACACTTAAGTAGGTGTGAGTTGTATCAGGATCCCCTTGTATCGTAGCGAATGAATGGTTCTTCAAACCAACGGTGTGTTAGATTTGTAATGTGTGATGTTTGGTATGAATGAAAAGTCTTTGTGGTTTTACCCCTTCAACACTACTCAAGTTTTCAAGTTTTGAACCTTTGAAACTGTTTGAACTTTAACTCAAACAAACCATAGAAAATTCCCTCTTATCTTATCATCTACCTCAATCTTCGATGGCCCCACCAACCGCGGCAACCAAGACGCCATGATGCAGATAGAGATGATGATGGCAGACAGGGAAGCCGATAGAGCTGAACACCCATTGCTGCATGCAGTATTCAAGAACAACAACGCCATGGAAACCATGACCACCCGGGGTCAAAGCTCAAGAACTTTCAGAACACCAACCCTCCAATGTTCGTGGACAGAAGAGCCACTAGACGCGTGGTGGCTCCAGGACAATGGAGAACAACTTGGGAAGTTGCGGAGTTGAAGCCGAAAGTCACGTTCGCCACCCACCTGTCGGGACTGCGAGCCTGGTGGACAAGCGTCGCGCAATGAATGCGGGACAGATGATGACACAGGAAGACTTCAAGCTGAAGTTTAGCAAGTATCACGTGCCCCAAGGATCGATCAAGAAGATGAGAGACGAGTTCCGCGAACTCACAAGGAATGTGCGTGGTAGAATACCGCGACGAGTTCCTCACCTGTCAAGGTACGACACTGATACTCTTGAATACAAAAGGAAAGAAAGAAAGATTTCTGAACGGACTCAGGACGAGATGCAGACGTCTGGTCAACATTCCCTTTGCTGATCTAGAAGCCCTGTGGACTCCGCCATCCAGATGGAAGGGAAGCTTCACCAAGCCAATGAGAACCGCAAACGCGGATGATGAATCAGCATGGGTCAAGCAATACCCAGAAGCAACAACTCACTGGAGGATTTACTCCAAAATACAACAAGCCTTTGCCCGACACCGCCCAAACTACACCAATAACCGGGAGGACCCCCGAAACCCGGAGGCAACAACAACAACAACAACAACAATCACACCACAACAACAACCCCAACACCAACAACAGCAGGAACAACAACAACAACGGCATCGGCCCCTAGGACAGGAGCAATGCCATCCCCATCGCCACCAAGGACAAGGCCACCATCACTTGTTATGAGTGTGGAGTGGTTGGGCATTACTCCAATGAGTGCCCCAAGAGACTCGCCAAGATTGCCGCCAACACCGCTGCACCTGCTCAACCAACGCCGCTTCGCCGCAAGAAAGAACCAACAACAACGGCTACTACAACTTGATGCCACCGAAGCTCAGAAGCACCTCGAACATGCCAAGTATGTCTTCCTGTTAAATCATACCGCCCAATCTCTCTTAGGAACCTAACTTTCCTTAAAATCTCGGGACGAGATTTGTTTAAGGGAGAAGGGTTTGTAACACCCCAAATTTTTAAATAAAGAGAAAATGAATTTCCTTTTTCCAAAAATGAGAACCAACAAAAACTTTTCTTAAATAGAGTGCTATGCATAGTGCTCATACCCATTACTTGTGTTTTTGGCCATGATGAGTGTTATTATGCTATGTGATAAACCTAAAACCCTAAAGTGATCAAGTGAAGATCACAAACCAAATAAAAGAAAAGAAATCAAATAAGAAAAACCTAAACCCTAACTCTCAAAACCAAGTGGATTTATTTTGAGAAATCCAAAATAAAGACAAAGACATATGTGGGCATATAGCCCTAATGTGTAAATTCTTGAACCCTACCTCTCTTATCTTTCTAAATAGTGGTGAACCATGGTGAACCCCACTAAACCCTAAACCTCATCCCTCTTGTCACCCACCTTTGAAAAATAAAATAAAAAGGAAAGATCTTAAATAAGAGAAAGGCATATGCAAGCCTATGGCCACTTTGTGCAAATGCTCCAACCTTGAGTGTTAAAAAATTGGTAGATGATTTGGAATACCTCAACACACTAAATAAAGTACTTATCAACCAATTCAAGTGATAAACAAAATAAAATCAAACATATGCATAGAGGCATATGTGACACTTAACCAAAATATTAAAATTGGACCTAGCCACTTCCATTACCTCAAAATAGTTTGAACCTTTCACCTAACTCAATCTAACACCCAATCAATCTCACCCATGTCCAAATGAAGCAAAAGAAAAGTAAAAGAATAAAGGTGAGAAATTCACAAAACCCTCCCAGATGAGTATGCCATTTTTTTCAAAATCTTTGACCTAGACCAATTTGGCCTTCACCAAGAGTTGAATAATGATACTAAACACTTATTACAACTTTTGGAATCAAAGAAACACAATTCAAATGAATTTCAAATTCAAATTTGGCTCACATATGATATTGGTCAAATCTGCCATTTCTAGTCTGATCACTACTTTGAGCCCCTGCATTTCGAAATTTTTAAAATAAAATTTCTCAACTCTTTGCATGTCATCCAAGAGAACATCAAGGTGAACACTTTTTGTAAAGAGCACCATGCCAAAATCATCTTTGATCAATAGCTAGGTTCATCCAAAGTTGGAACTTTATATTATGATCAACAATCTCACTTTGTCACTTTTTGCTTTTCCTTAAATTTGAAAACTCCACCACCACCTCTCACCTTCTCTGGTCAAATACAACTTATCTAAACCCACACTTTTCAAATTGTTCAACCATTTGAATTAAATCAAATTGGGACAAATTCTTTATTTTTTTAAATATGGCACTATTACATACTATTTGCTATAGTGATTCCTCTACCCCTAATCTACCCCAACCTACACCATTCTGTCCCCTTGTCCCCTCTCACCCTACATCACCCCCAGAAACCCTAGGAGGGCTAGCCAAGCTAGCATGGCATGGCCATGCCGGCCATGTTCCTCTCCCCCTCTTCTCCTTCATCCCCAGCTCGGCCCCCCATGTCTACTGGCTCCACCTCGCCTCCCTACTCCAGCCTAAGCAAGCCATGGTCGAGGAGGAGCTCGACAATCACCGGGATTCGCGCGCCCAATTCTTCCAGGGATGCCGCTCGCGTCGCAGCGCGCACGCCATGGGCACCCTCTGGCCACCTCTCGCCTGGCCACCTCACGCTCGCCCTGGCCCCTCTAGCACCTCGTTGAGCACCGCCTGGCGACCACAAAGCCGCCAGACACGCGCCCGTGCCCTCGCGCCGCCGGTCGCCGATGACCAGCTCGCCGGATCCCGCGTCTGTGCCGCCAGACTCCACCGTCGCCAACGCTTGCCAGACCGTCCCCCACCTAGTTCTCTAGCTCCCTAGCACCGCCTGGACGCCGCCTAGCTAGCGCTAATGTCGCCGACCCGATTCCCTCGCCGGAGACGCCGCCCCGCTGTCGACCTTGCCGCACCCCTCACGGCCATCTCGCCCACTATAAAAGGAGGACACCCGCGGCCAATTCCTTCACACCGCCCCACTCCCCTCTCCCTCCTCGATCTCCTCGACCCTCTCTCTCCCTCGATTGCTCACCGGAGCCCTCCAATTTCTCGCCGGAGCCCGCGGCGGACCTGAGATCACCGCCGTTGATTTCGGCCACCATCGGAGACGCCACGGGTACCAGCGCACTCCTCATCATCGACAACGCCGTCCTGCACCGTCGCTGACCCTCGCCGGAGCTCCAGCTCGCCGCCGACCCCCTACCTCCGCCGCGGCGACAACCTCTTCCCTCGACAGACAGAGCCTTGACCGCACGATCTTCTTCGATCCAACGCTCTCAGCGCCGTGCCGTTCGGTAAGCCTACACCCACGGGCCCTCTCGGCTGGCCCGACGTTACTGGGCTGGACTTGGCCATTTTAATTCGAATGCCCAGTTCATTTCCCGCCGGCCCTTTAATTCAAATTTCATTTAAATAATTTAGTTGAATTCCCCCACTGGACCCAACTTTGAAATTGCATAGAAATTGTTTGGCTTGGCCAAATTTAGCAAATTTATATATTTGACAGCTAGTGAAATTATCTACAATATGCCACTGGTCTCATGACCAGATTCGTTGTAAAATTAATTCGATAAAAATAACAAGGCAGGGACTTTTCCCTACTCAAATAATTATTAAAAATCAAATAAAATAGATATTAAGTTAATTCCAACTCTAGTAGCTCAAATATTACTTACACTAATTGATTATGCAATAAATTGGTATGGTCACCTTGCATGATCATGCCCTAGCTTAAGTAAGGGACAATATGGCTATTTTCTCTAAGTGATATTGTCCTAAAATATTATGCAAATCATATGAGGTGTTATACTTCATTTAAATCTTGTCCCAAATAAATTCATGTGATGTTTGGACCCCTGGACCAAACTCTCTTATATGAATTACTTGGAGATTTAACTCACTTGTAGTATTATTAAATGGTATGAGGTACTCTACCTCATTTAAATCATTTTCTCAAATAATGAGGATGAAGGGTTGACTTAGGTCAATCTAAACTCATGCATGAGTATTTGAGAAATTAAATCTTAAGAAGATTCAATGAGAGGAAATTATTCTTCAAGGACAAAAGGGAACTATCATTTACATATATAATGAGAGGAAATTATTTTTCTTAAGAATAAAACAATACCAACCAACATGATGGCAAGGTGTTACCACTAGAATAATTTGTGTGATCTATGTGTGTGCTTAGTATAGCTCTTGATCTATTGAGTGATTGTATCCTCGTATTCGTGTATAGACGCTAGTACCGGAGAATACCAGGAAGAGGAAGGATTCTACCCCGAAGAAGAAGAGAACTTTGACCACATCAACAACCAAGGCAAGCTAACACTACTGCAAGCTCTATGGTTGCAAGCTAATATTCTTGCAAGTGCAAAGTCCTACCAAGGACAAGGCACTCTCATCTTTTCCTATGAAGCATACGCCTATCCCAAGTTTTACTACAAGCTTTCTTTGCAAGTGTTATTGCTTTGATTTATTAAAGTACTTTTTGATTCATGATTCAATGGGGTTAATGTTAGATTAGTACAAGAGTATCAAAATTAGCCTAGAAGCAAAGCAATATACTTAGCACCCCTCATATCTAGATGCTAGTGCTAAATTAAAAATGACTACTCTAGATGGGAACATGGTGGTGAAATAATGATGATGATGAAATTTATGAAATGAACTTTGAAGGTGAATATGACCAAGAGAAGATAGTGATTTTTGACATAAAACTAATATTGGCTTGGATGCGATACCTTTCCAATTCATCAGTACCCCCACAATACCTGATTATGGGTAAAGGCTTAACTAGAAGTTTATGTACATTAGTATGGGTTCCCTCTAAACACACATCATAGGGGTTATGCGAGGCTGCCTCCGTTGTTGATGATGATGTGAATTAAAGGTGGTTGTACGGCCAAGCCACTGCGGTTCGGATGATTGGTCATCACTTTGGAGGCCAAGCTCATGGGGAGGGTGCTCATACTAAAGTTTGTAAATGAACGGTTTATGGTTGATGATCCATGTACTGTGTTACGATGATTCGGAGTTATCCCGACGGATGAAATCAAATGTTGTGGCACAAGTGTGCAACCTCTCGAGTGTAAACCTATTCGAATAGCCGTGTCCACGGTTAGGACGATTGGAAAGGCCATACAGTTTCAGTATTAGATTCTTGAAAATGTTGAGGATGAATGGTGACTTGGGTTTTCGAATCACAACAATGTTGTGGGAATGACACTAATGTTCCCACTTGAGTAGTTAGTACATGAAGAGTCTTTCTTTCCAATACTTGTGAACTCAAAATTGGCTTTATGCAAAAGAAACTAGAGCTTAGTACCTCTTTACTAGAATTGATAGTACTTACACTAGTATTAGTTTGCGAGTACTTTAAAGTACTCACGGTGTGTCTGGCTATTCAAATGGCCAGGACTATGAAGAAGCGCAGCAGATGAAGATGATGGACAGCGGGACGTCTCGACAACTAGGACTACTCCTGACGTCAAGCGCTTTGGACTATAGAGTCCTTGTATCTTACGCTTCCGCTATGAACTTGTGCTTGTTCGTTGACCAGTTCGTTGATCAATAGATCAACTATTTATGTAATATGGATCATGTGATTCCAAGTTGTAAGACTGTATGGTTTGTAATGAATGATGACTTGATACTTAACTATTATGCCTCGCAACAACAATATTCCTGGGATTGCGATGTATGACATAATAGGCATCCGGACTTAAAAAAACCCGGGTGTTGACAGAAAGCTTATAGCAAATAACTTAATGACGAGATCTTATGCTACGCTTAATTGGGTGTGTCTATTACATCATTCATATAATGATATAACCTTGTTATTAATAACATCCAATGTTCATGATTATGAAACTAATCATCTATTAATCAACAAGCTAGTTAAGAGGCATACTAGGGACTTCTTTGTTGTCTACATATCACACATGTACTAATGTTTCGGTTAATACAATTATAGCATGATATATAAACATTTATCATAAACACAAAGATATAAATAATAACCACTTTATTATTGCCTCTAGGGCATATCTCCTTCAATCTCCCACTTGCACTAGAGTCAATAATCTAGTTTACATTTGTAAAGATATAACACCTTGGCCTTCTGGTGCTTTATCATGTATTGCTCACGGGAGAGGTTTTAGTCAACGGATCTGACACGCTCAGAAACGTATGTATTTTGTAATTCATATGCGTCTCAACGCATCACTCATTTCCAAATGAGTCGGTATTAAATATGTTTGGTCTTCTGGTGGAACCTTAATTCCGGTCTGAAATATGTCACTAATATTGTCACACACAATATAGCTTCAAAGTTCGACTATCGGAACTACACCAAGTTCTCAAAGAACCTCTTGACTTAACATCCTTTGTCATTGTCAAAACAATGACATACTCTGCCTTCTTTTGTAGAATCCGTCACAATATTTTAGAACTCTTCTAAATCTAGCATAGACAACTTCTAGCTCATTGTGCTACCTTTTAAACAACACTTAGTCTAATTTGAGATTGAAATTATATTTTATATGTGACAAAACCAATATCGGTGTAACACCTTACAGCGATTTGTTTGTCATTTCCTCATACAAAACTATATATATATATATCCTTAGTTCTTCTAAAGTACTCAAGGATATTCTTACCGTCATCCAATGATCATCATATGAATCATTCTGGTATATGCTCATAACACTTTATAGCACATGACATCCGATTGTGTACATATTATTCGTGATCTATAATCACTCATGTGTTTTTACTCATTGGGTGTCAGATACATTCAAGTCTTGTTAAAACTTAACATGACAAGAACATTTTCTTAATATTTATATATTGAACTACTTCAATATCCATTCTATGTACTTTGACTTAAACTTATTATGTGTTTCAATCTATCTTCATAGATCTTGACACTAAATATGTTTCAGTCCATATCCTTTCATTGAAATTAATTCTCAATGAAACCTTTTAATCAAGTATATAATTACATCATTTATAACCAACTATATGTCACCTACATAAAGTATTATAAATATGTCTCAGCGCTCTCACTTAATTTCTTGCAAATACAAGCCTCTTCATCGTCTCTTGATGAAATCAAAAACTCTTTGACTATTTCATCTGGTGAAGATTCCAACTCCGCGATACTCACTTCATCCAATTGAAGTTTGTATACCTATCTAGTATTCTACGGACAGCAAAACTCTTGGTTGTATTTTGTATACACCTTTAATACATACTTATGATAAGTAATGTATTTTGCCATCCTACTAGCATATCTCATAAAAGAAATATGTAGTGATTACTAGAATAAACCACATAGACTATAAGCATTGCTACGGAAGATCTAATCTTATCGTAGTCAACTCTTTGAACTTTGTCGTAAACAATTTTTCGACAAGTCGAGCTTCTTTAAGGATATTTCATCCAAGTCTATAGATCCATTTACTTTCAAAAAGTATTCATCTATTATGGATTTCATGGCGCATGGCCATTTTAACGGAGTCAGGGCCCATCATAACTTCTTTGTTTATAGTTGGTTTATCATTATTCAAAATCAATCCTTTGTTCACAAATCATTTATTTGATCACAAAGTAAACCATACCTACAAGGTTCAATATGTACTTCGATCTCCATGGCTAAAACACTTTGTAGTCATGGGAGCCATGATCGTCGTGGCCGCTTCCGAACCAAATTCCGATGCTGCGCTACTCTGATCATTATGCTCAGGTTCATAAACCTTATCAAATTATATTTTCCTCCCACTCAAATACTTCACTAGAAACAATTTCTCGGAAATAAGAAACATTGACAAACACTTTTGTCTTTGTCTCGTGGGAAGAATTCCCAATTAAATCTCTGGGATAACCAACAAAGACATTCATCCGATTTTGGTTGTAAACTCTTAGACCAAAATTTAAAGAAAGACTATTAGGGTTTATACCCATACCATAACTCGTATGGTGTCATTTCAACGGATCATGATGATGCTCTATTCAGTGTAAAAGCGGTAGTCACTAAAGCATAATCCACAAAAATCTAATGGCGTCATAATATTTTATCTCATCATTAATCCAACAAGGTTTGGATACATATCTCGGATACTATATCATCATTATGATACTCCAAGAAATGTGAGTTGTAGAACAATTTCATAACTCTCTTAGATGTTCGCTAAAACTCGTAATTCAAATATTTCTACCATGATCCAATCATAGATATTTGACTTTTCTATTACGATGATTTCCACTTCATGCTGAAATTTATTTGAATCCATTCAAATGTTTCAAACTTCTTCCTTATTGAATATATCCACATATATATACTCAATTCATTGTTGAAAGTTTTCATGAAGTAGAAGAATCTCCCGCACACAACTATGCCCATGAACCACATACATCATCATGTATTTTTCCACTAAGTTAGTTGCCCGTTCAACTCTTTGGCCTATGAACGGTATTTTAATCATTCTCTTTAGAAAAGATTTGCAAGCGTCAAATGATTCAAAAATCAAGTGACTCCAAATATCCATTTGCATGGAGTTCCTTCATGCGTTCCTTTCTAACATGACCTAAATGGCGGTTCCACAAATAAGTGGAATTCAAATCATTTGCCTTATGGCATTTTAGCGTCAGTGTTATGTATGTGTGTTTCACCATTAAGATTTATAATAACTTATCCATCATACATGGAGTAATGTCATAATTTGAACAACTCATTGTTTTCATTTGACCAGAGCAAAATAACAATTATTAAGTTCTTTATTATAAATTCTAAGGGCTAGATAGAATGCCAACGATGAACATAATAACTCTTTATTTTTGTTCCAGACGTGCATTCCTATCATATTCCTTGTCGGTCACTTAGGCCAATGTATTCTTGTATTGCGTTGTTTTGTATGACACTTCATACCAACCAATATGGTACTAATACCCAAGAATTTCATTATGTGACTTAACTAGGAATATAACCATAACATGTATATCATTTATATACACGAGCTAGACTTTCTAGTCTTTTCTTTTCTTTTGCCAAAATATCTTTTGCAGTTTCTCTTTTATCTTTCCTCACTATTCAGAAAAACACTTCAACATCAATAACTTCTAGGTTTGTTGGTCTAATACTAATAACCTTGAGGTTCTTACTTTGAAGTTGATCATCATATGACAAGTGTTCTAGATTTCACTTATTAGTAAATTTGTAATACGATGAACAATTTCACTCATAATTTTATCCATCAATTCATGACTACTTTTGAGACCATGTCTGTACATGCTAGGCTTATAAAGTTTAACCTTAGTATTCACATGTGCAAATCTGGCTTGCACCCGTTGTATGCACACGTAGAATCTATCACACCCGATCATCACGTGATGCTTCGACGAGTCTTAGCAACGGTGCATACTAAGGATGATAACTTCATGGATACGCGAATATTATTAGTGCCCCAATAGTTGGAGGATTGTGACGCCTGGCGTCTTCAACCTTCATACATTCCCATAAAACTTATGAGTTTATGTAGTCTCACCAAATTATATTCTATCATCTTGCAATAAGGTCTTAGATATCACATATATCTCATACCTTGATTATTTCTGAAAACTAAATTTTCAGCTCCTTACTTTTCAAACAAATTTGAACTTCAAGTTTGACGGAGACAAGATAACTTTAGGTACTAATTGAAACCATAGCTCTTTGACTCAACAATATGAGGTTTACTAAAAGTTTGCAATAGGACTTAATCAATTCTTGATTCTTTAACAATACGGTACCAATCCGTAAAGTTTCTTGTCAGATTTTAACAGTATTTCTATCTCAATAATAAGACTAGCGCATGGTAGAAAAATGGATGCCAATACTACAAAATTAATTCAAAATACTACTCAGACTATGTTTATGATAATTAGTTCATGTTTTAATCTAATTACTAATGAACTCCCACTTAATACAACATCCCTCATAGTTGTTAAGTCGTACACGATCCAATCCACTACACCAAAACCGATCATCACGTGAAATGATGTAGCTTCAATGGTGAACATCAACATGTTGATCATATCATCCATATGACTCGTGTTCAACCTTTCGGTTTCCGTTGTCCCGAGGCCATGTCTGTACATGCTAGGCTCGTCAAGCAAACCCAAGTATTCCGCGTGTGCAACATGGCTTACACCCGTTGTACGTTGAATCTATCACATCCGATCATCACGAGATGCTTCGAAACGACGAACTGTACAACGGTGCATACGAGGGGAGAACACTTTATTATCTTGATATTAATGTGAGGGATCATCTTATAATGCTACCGTCGCGATCTAAGCAAAATAAGATGCATAAAGAATTAACATCACATGCAATTCATATGTGATATGATATGGCCCTTTTGTCTTTGCGCCTTCGATCTTCATCTCCAAAGCACGGACATGATCTCCATCATCAACGGGCATGATCTCCATCATTATCGGCGTAGCGTCAAGGTCCATGGCGCCGTCTTCATGGTTGTTCACCTCATGTAGCAACTATTACAACTACTTTGAAATACTACTCAACATGAAATATAAAGACAACCATAAGGCTCATGCCGGTTGCCACAATACAATAATGATCATCTCATACATATTCATCATCATATTATGGCCATATCACATCACCAAACCCTAAAAACAAGTTAGACGTCTCTAATTTGGTTTGCATATTTTACGTGGTTTAGGGTTTTGAGTAAGATCTAATCCACCTACGAACATGAACCACAACGGTGATACTAGTGTTGTCAATAGAAGAGTAAATTGAATCTTCACTATAGTAGGAGAGACAGACACCCGCAAAGCCTCTTATGCAATACAAGTTGCATGTCGAACGAGGAACAAGTCTCATGAACGCGGTCATGTAAAGTTAGTCCGAGCCGCTTCATCCCACTATGCCACAAAGATGCAAAGTACTCAAACTAAAGATAACAAGAGCATCAACGCCCACAAAAACCATTGTGTTCTACTCGTGCAACCATCTATGCATAGACACGGCTCTGATACCACTGTAGGATAACGTTGTATAGAAAACAAAAAAATTCCTACCGCGAACACGCAATCCAAGCCAAGATGCAATCTAGAAGACGGTAGCGAGGGGATATCGAGTCTCACCCTTGAAGAGATTCCAAAGCCTACAAGATGAGGCTCTTGTTGCTGCGGTAGACGTTCACTTGCGCTTGCAAAAGCGCGTAGAAGATCTTGATCACGATCGCCGGCGCCACGGCGAGCACCTCCGTACTCGGTCACACGTTCGTTGTTGATGAAGACGACGTCCACCTTCCGGCGGGGCAGCGGAAGTAGTAGCTCCTCTTGAATCCGGCAGCACGACGACGTGGTGTCGGTGGTGGTGGAGAAATCCGGCGGAGCTTCGCTTAAGCGTGCGGGATGTGGTGGAGGAGAGACCGCTAGGGTTTGGGGAGAGAGAGGGGTTGGGCGCCGGCCCTCTAAGGGGTGCGGCCAAGGCTGAGGCTTGAAGTGGTCAGCCCCCTCCTCTGCCCCTCATTATATAGGTGGAAGCCCCAAGAGTTGTAGTCCAAGTCTTCGAATAAGACCCCAACACTAAAACCTCCCATATGTGGAAACCTACTCAAGGAGGGAGTCCCACTCAAGGTCTCCCACCTTTCCTTGAGGTGGGGTGGCCGGCCACCTCTAGGTGGAGCCCACAGGGACTCCTCCTTTAGGGTTTGGCTGGCCAAGCTTGTGGAGTCCTTCCGGGACTCCACCTTCCATAGTGCGTTTCTTCCGGATTTTTCTAGAACCTTCTAGAACCTGCCATAAATGCACCGGATCATTTCCAAACTTGGAATATGACTTCTTATATATGAATCTTATTCTCGGACCATCCGGAACTCCTCGTGATGTCCGGGATCTCATCCGGGACTCGAACAAATATTCGAACTCCATTCCATATTCAAGTTCTACCATTTCAACATCCAACTTTAAGTGTGTCACCCTACGGTTCGTGAACTATGTGGACATGGTTGAGTACTCACTCCGACCAATAACCAATAGCGGGATCGGAGATCCATAATGGCTCCCACATATTCAACGATGACTTTAGTGATCGAATGAACCATTCACATACGATACCAATTCCCTTTGTCACGCGATATTTTACTTGTCCGAGGTTTGATCTTCGGTATCACTCTATACCTTGTTCAACCTCGTCTCTGACAAGTACTCTGTGGTATGTGGTCTCTTATGAACTTATTCATATGCTTGCAAGACATTAGACGACATTCCACCGAGAGGCCCAGTATATCTATCCGTCATCGGGATGGACAAATCCCACTGTTGATCCATATGCCTCAACTCACTTTCTTTCGGATACTTAATCCCACCTTTATAACCACCCATTTACGCGTGGCGTTTGGTGTAATCAAAGTACCTTTCCGGTATAAGTGATTTACATGATCTCATGGTCATAAGGACTAGGTAACTATGTATCGAAAGCTTATAGCAAATAACTTAATGACGAGATCTTATGCTACGCTTAATTGGGTGTGTCTATTACATCATTCATATAATGATATAACCTTGTTATTAATAACATCCAATGTTCATGATTATGAAACTAATCATCTATTAATCAACAAGCTAGTTAAGAGGCATACTAGGGACTTCTTTGTTGTCTACATATCACACATGTACTAATGTTTCGGTTAATACAATTATAGCATGATATATAAACATTTATCATAAACACAAAGATATAAATAATAACCACTTTATTATTGCCTCTAGGGCATATCTCCTTCAGCCATACCTTTGTCTTGCGCATCCCGTTTGATCTTGATGATGACGCTTCAAGCTCCACTCAAGTCGGAATGTCTCGCTTGATCGTTGTTGTTTCGTGAAGACTCACAATTGCTACCCCATACACCATTATGGGGTAGTTACATTGAGGCATATCTTCACATATCCATTATCACCAAATGGACAACAAGCTTGAAGTATGATATCTACGATATGCTCATATTGGACTTGCCCTTCTCAACCTTGATGATATCCAAGATTGATGCGATCATCTCATGGGCTATATGAGATCATACTCTTGATGCATGACCATGGCAAGATACCTAACTCACATAGACAACACAAATGCACATATATAGTGGGTTAGCTCATGAATCATAACTGATAAGGCTTACTGCCCACAACATCACATGATCCAAAGTGGTACAATCTTTATGCTTCATGTGTTGACGAACTTGAATTCAATTCTTCATTCTTAGTCTTGGTCAACCTTGTATATCTTCATGCTCTTCCTTTCTTCTTCTTGATCATATCATATTCTTCTCTTTAAATCGATGATCTTGATGCCAATATCAAAGGTATATCATTATATTCATGGCATCCATACTTGAATCCAACACATGGAATACCCTTCATATAAACACAATGAAAACATTAGTCCATAGAGAATTGTCATTAATTACCAAAACACACTTACAGGCAATGTACCCATACAACTATTGCTATTGGCCCTTGGAGCATGATGCCGATGTAGGTGGAGGGAGGAGGGATTAAAGAGATAAAGGGAAACACTGAGTAGAAGGAGGAGGAAGAAGAAGAGATAGGAAATAAGATGTGGGGCTTACATGTGGGTCCATGTCCACCTTAGCTTCTCCACCACGCGTGCTGCAAACTAAGCCGTGGCAAATGGGTCGCACTGATCAGGATTGTTGTCAAAATGCTATTAGTCTGAAATTAGTGCGATCTATTACTCCACGCTCCAGAACCGGTATTAAAAAAACTAGAAAAATAGGTACTAACCTGTTAACCTAGCTTAAATTGTGATAGTTTTATGAAATTTACTCCAACCAGATTAATGCATGCGCCTTTTTATTACTAGTTTATAAAACATCTCAAAAAGAAAAGTTAGTCCAATTAATGCAAAAAGGCAGAGTTTTCACATTTGTTCGATAAATGAAATATATTAATATCACTAAGATATCAATTACACCCAGCCCTTTGCACCAATTAGATGTCCAAAAATATCAAGGATGCACTCAGCCAAGAAAAAAAGAGAAAGCAAAATAAAGACCTCGTCGCGGTGTTAAATCACTCGCAATAGTAGCACTCTAACCAACACATAAGACATCACCCGCACTACAAATGAGATTCTCCAAATGCAACCACTTAAAGAAGGAAATAATGGACAATCGTTGTTATCGCTCGGTCGAAGATCTTGGGTTTTCACCCCGGAGAAAGTCCGAGTTTCCAAAACAATGCCTTTAACAAGGTCATTGCCAGGGATAAGGAATGGAGGCCAAAACATGGATTTTTCACCTTCAAAATCGTGGCTCGGTACTCGAGGAGCTCCACCAAGAATATTGTCCATGCCATGCGCCTTGCCAAGGCTAATGTTGGAAGTCGGTAAACACCCGACACACAGGGAGAATCTTTGTTGCATTGTCTTCATCGCAACTAGTACCCTCTCCGCTTCACCAACCTCCAACCGCAGCCACCATGACTTTCTCCACTTTTGTCAGTTTTATGGAAATATATATTAAGACATGTGTCATGGCACCGACAAGAGGAAAAAATAGCTTCGCGCCTCACCCAAATAAAACCAGTCTCGCAGAGTTTCACGTTGACGACAAGCAAATAATGATGAATCATCCCCACCACCAACATTTGCGAATCAATGTTATAGAAATTTTTACAATACATAAAATACACAGGAGTACTCAAAAAATGCGGTTTTCAATCCGAGCAATAAGTGAACTTTTAGGCCTTATAAGTGCATTTTCGTAAAATTGGAACTAACTTGACATACTTCAAATATTTGAGGACCTACAATGTATCCTATTCTACATAGAAAGTTTCTTTCTATTTCAGGTAATTGATTCACAGAAATTTACCAAATTTCGTAGAACTATTATTGCAGCATTTTTTCACTGGTCACGTATAGATCTCAGGCTAAATCTTAGTCCCGTAGTGTCATCCAAGTCCTAGTAACTCATAGTCCAACGTGAATCTTAAAGCAAATTCAATATTGTGGATATATCTTGTCGATTACAACCTAGGTGTGACTCGAAAAATTTCGGTTGCGGCTCACGTGCAACTAGAAAAATCTTAGTTACAATCCACCTACAAATATAAAAATCTCAGTTGGAAGAAATCTGAGTTGCAACCTATTTAAAACTATCATATCAACATAAATTATAGGGCAAATATATTTGCAAAGGGGTCGATTAAGACATAATAAAAATAAGGTGAGTGATTTCTAGCAAATCCGTTTTTCACCGAGGAACGATGAAGAGGACAAGAGGCCGGACGTTGGATCCGCCTTGAACGGTTCACATGCAGTCCCCGTTGTTTCTACGCGCTGCGAACGAGATCACACTGGAGCGCCGGTACGCCGACAGCAACCAACGGACGTGTCCACACCACCGGGTCGTCGTCTAGTCAAATTTCGTCAACAAAAAACGAGCGTCCACACCGCTGCGCAGAGCGGGGCACAACATTTATTCCTTCTCTCCCACCGCCACCTCGTGGAGCACCGCCGCTGCCCGCTGCCCACCGAAACATCCCGGAACAACGAGTATCTCATTAAATGCCAATCGCTCGATAATTACGCATCATACCACTACGCATCATACCACTACTAATCATATTTTAATCCAATCTCAGGGTAATTAATGGTGCCCGCTATCCCCTTCTTATACCACCACCGCTCCTCTCCGCTCCGGCACAGCACCGCCCCACTTCACACTTCACACCCCCTCACATGCTCATGGCGCCCCCGCCCTTGCTCTCGCTCTCCGCGCTCCTCCTCCTGCTCGCCGCCTCCGCCTCCAATGCCGCCGCCAAGCCCGTGCAGACCCAGTCCCTCCTCGCCACTCCCCTCTCGCCCGAACGTTCTTCCGCCCGGCCGGAACTAGCCCGCGACGACGACAAGGACCTCTTCGCTGACACCCTCGCTGCTGCCGAGGACGCCGCCGCTGCGTCGACGGTCAGTTTCAGCGTGGTCCACCGGGACGACTTCGCGGTCGACACCACCGCGGCCGAGCTGCTCGCGCACCGGCTGGAGCGGGACGGGAAGAGAGCGTCCGGGATCTCGGCTGCCGCGGGCGCGGCCAACACCACCCGCGGTGGCGGCGGCAGCGGCGGCGTTTCGGCCCCGGTGGTGTCCGGGCTGGCCCAGGGGAGCGGGGAGTACTTCACCAAGATCGGGGTGGGCACGCCCGCGACGCCCGCGCTCATGGTGCTGGACACCGGCAGCGACGTGGTGTGGCTGCAGTGCGCGCCGTGCAGGCGCTGCTACGACCAGTCCGGCCCCGTGTTCGACCCGCGCCGCTCCAAGTCCTACGGCGCGCTCGACTGCGCCGCGCCGCTCTGCCGCAGGCTCGACTCCGGCGGCTGCGACCTGCGCCGCAGGGCCTGCATCTACCAGGTGGCCTACGGCGACGGCTCCGTCACCGCGGGGGACTTCGCCACCGAGACGCTCACCTTCGCCGGCGGCGCCCGCGTGGCGCGGGTCGCCGTGGGGTGCGGCCACGACAACGAGGGCCTCTTCGTGGCGGCGGCGGGGCTCCTGGGGCTCGGCCGCGGCAGCCTCTCCTTCCCGGCCCAGATCTCCCGCCGCTACGGCCGGAGCTTCTCCTACTGCCTCGTCGACCGCACCTCCTCCGCCACCCCCGCCACCTCCCGCGCCTCCACCGTCACCTTCGGCTCCGCGGCCCTCGCCTCCACGGTCGCCTCGTCGTTCACCCCGATGGTGAAGAACCCGCGGATGGAGACCTTCTACTACGTGCAGCTCGCCGGCATCAGCGTGGGCGGCGCGCGCGTGCCCGGCGTCGCCAACTCCGACCTCCGCCTCGACCCGTCGTCCGGCCGCGGCGGCGTCATCGTGGACTCCGGCACCTCCGTCACCCGCCTCGCCCGCCCGGCATACTCCGCGCTGCGCGACGCGTTCCGGGCCGCCGCAGCGGGCCTCCGCCTCTCCCCCGGCGGCTTCTCGCTCTTCGACACCTGCTACGACCTCAGCGGCCGCAAGGTGGTCAAGGTGCCCACCGTGTCCATGCACTTCGCGGGCGGGGCCGAGGCGTCCCTGCCACCGGAGAACTACCTCATCCCGGTGGACTCCAAGGGCACCTTCTGCTTCGCCTTCGCCGGCACGGACGGCGGCGTGTCCATCATCGGCAATATCCAGCAGCAGGGATTCCGCGTCGTCTTCGACGGCGACGGCCAGCGCGTCGCCTTCGTGCCCAAGGGCTGTTGATTTGATTACGAGGAGTAGCAGTACGTGTGTAACAGAGCGAGCTGGATTAGCGGATGAATGTGCGGCTTTGTCAGTCATAATTTAATTAGATGAGGGTGAGCTTTGGATGCTGTAGAGCCCTGGCGGTGCGCAGTGCTGTCGGGCGTGCTTTGGGAATAGAGGAGGATAAGACGGTTTGTTTGTTCAAGGCTGTTAAAGTGATGGTTAAAAAACAGGCCATCTCATTCACTGTTTCTCACGCATTTCACCTTTTTACGCTGTAGCTTTGCGGTTTTGCCGTAGTAATATGTGTACTGCGACTGTATTGAACTGCTATAGGAGCATCTCCGGTTTGCTGTCTCCATCTTGTTACTGTCTCCATCTACCGACCAGTCGCACATTCAACTAAATTTCAAGTGAATTCAAAGTTCTTTTTTTTTGTTATATCTTACAAACATGAACGAAATTTAATTTAAATGAAAATTAAAATCCAGCACCGCCAGCCCAGGCGTCAGTGGGGATGGGGGCGGAGGCAAAATTCTCCACCTTCGACTTCTTCGACCGGCGGAAGCGGAGGTGGGCGCTAGGTCGAGACGGTGGCGCCACATCACGTATGAAGATGCCGCCCATGCGACGATGGCTCCTGTGAGAGGATGGCTCGTGCTCTTCTTCGAGACTACGAAGTTCGGCGTCGAGGGAGACAACCTGACATTCGATCCAAAAGACCATGTCGTCGAAGAAGACCTGAAGGATGACATACATGAGGTCGTCCTCCAGAGTGCCTAGCTCGACTGCAATGGCGGTGGAGCCTCCAGGCACGAGGCAATATACCGCATGACACCATCCAAAGTGCGCCTCGACACCCCCCCACCACCGCCCGTGTCCCTCCTAGTTCTAGTTGCGCGCCAGGTCCACTGTCGTGGCAGGTGAGCTCGACCTCCCGCCTTTAGCCGAACAACAAGATGCCCCTATAACCCTTCGGAGAAGCTTTTCTTGTGGCACGAACTGTAGATGCTCTCTTAGCTCTAAGAGCATCTACAAGGGAGACCAACAAACCCACCACATGTTTGAAATGGTCTGTGCGGAAACCACCTGGGTCAAATTTTCACCCAATGTTAATAGCGGCGCCATCACGTGTTTGTGGTCCGCTGTCCACCTGGCGCCCCCCATCTTGCCCCAAAATTTGGGATGGTTTTGGGAGTCGACGGACCATGTTTGTTGTCCAATTTGGTATGTGCGGGCCTCGCTAGTAAGGCTCTCATGCATAGTCTCCCTCGCCCATCAACCGAGTCTCCCTAGACCCTTCACCAATCCTGCTTGTCGCCGCCTCTCTCACCCTGAACCCGCAATGATGTTGAAGAAGGTAAAGATAGTGGTGGTTTGGGAATATGCTCGAACCGATCCTAGGGAAAGAACTTTTCCAAGGAACTTGAAGTGTGAGGCATCCACCATTGCTTGGCAAGAATCATTGAAGGAGATGATATTCGGCAAAGAGAACTCAAGTGGAAACAGAGGGAAATTCGAGAACCGGAAAAAGATGAGTGCTTCAAAGGTTTCATGGATATGACATACAATTAAGGCGCCTCCTTCTGACCTTGAAGCTTTGCATCGACGCCGTCATCATGTTGGATGCGGCCAAAAGGGCGGAAGAAGTTGATACATGCTTATAGAGTAGATGCACACGTCATAACGCCTCATGGACAACTAGACAGGGGCATGGTTTGTGAAGAAAAAACAACCATCATCAATCCGACAAGAATTGTAAATTCATTTGATTGTTCAAACTGCTGGAATTTTGGGCATTTGGCCTTTGGCCCATGGCCCATTATCAAATTCTGAAACTCACATGACCCATTCCAATAATCAGTGGCAGCACTAGTGGGGGCTAAAGTTTAGTCCCACATTGCTAGTTGGGAGAGAGTTGGAGTGGTATATAAGGTGTGTTCTAGTCCTAGTAAGTGAGTGAGAAGAGAGCCCTCGCGCACTCCTCCTCCTCCGCGCCCGCCTCGCCACTCGCCTCGCCTCGACACGTCCGAGCGCGCCGCGGGTTGCGGGAATCTCGCCGAGCCGAGCTTATCTTTTGCTGTTTGGGAAATTAATTGTGTAATCAATTCGGAGTCATTAACGGACGCGTTTCTCAGCCGTTTTGCCTTCCGGATTTTCTGGATCGTGGCTGTGCCGACTCGAACGTGGGCTGCGCCTCACGACCTTCCCGAACCGCACTATAAGCGGACGGAACCCTAGCTGTACGTGCCACATATCGACTACCTGTTTCCAGTTCATTGCGCCGCCGCCTGTCTTCCTCATCCCGTCCGTCGGCGTGCAGACTGCCAGGGGCCTCGGAACCCTGCCTCTCGTGAACTGTACGGGTGAGGGGCAATCGAGTTTTGGGGAGCGCTCCGCGACTGCGCAGCACGACGTCGTCTTCGGACGACGAGTTTCTCCACACCGACAACTTCTTCCCGGACCTCAGCGACTTCTTCGACAACCTCAACATGGGCGACAACGACGCTGCTGTGAAGTATGTGATCTTGTCGTTTCTCTTTCAGTTTATGTTAGAGCTTCTTGTTCTAGTTTCTGTGGTAGATGCGATCGGTTTGTCTTGTTTAGATGTGATCTGTTCATCTACCTTACTAGTCTGCACGATTAGTTTACTTATTATTTTCATAGTCATGATTTATCAATTACTCGTACGGATTATTTCATATGGATATTTGCTTATATATTCAACAATCCAAAACCTGATTTTAGGCAAATCAATTCAAGCAGCGTTGCTGCCGCTACTCGACCTCCCCTCTTTGATGGTATGCATTACAAGAGGTGGCGCACAAAGGCAGTTCTATGGTTTACAAACCTAGGCTGTTTTAGCGCCACAGATGCTAGACCTGAGGGGCCTCTCTCTGCAGAGGAGCAGGAAAAGTTTGAGAAGGTCGACGCCATGTTTAAGGCGGCCTTGTTCAGCATTCTTGGGGACAACATTGTTGACCCGTACATGGCTTTCGACCATGGTAAAGATGCGTGGGATGCGCTCGAGGCCAAATTTGGGGTCTCGGACGCTGGAACTGTATGTCATGGAGCAATACTATGACTACAGGATGACTGATGAGCGCTCCGTGGTTGAGCAGGCTCATGAGATTCAGTCCCTTGCCAAAGAACTCGAGCAGTTTAAGTGTACCTTACCGGACAAGTTTGTGGCCGGTGGCATTATTGCCAAGCTTCCTCCTTCATGGAGGAACTTTGCTACTTCTCTGAAACATAAGAGACAAGAGTTTTCCGTTTCGGATCTCATTGGCTCGCTTCATGTGGAAGAGAAGGCGAGAGCAAGGACACACGCGCTCGTAGTTTTGAGGGAGGTTCTAGTGCCAATGTGGTACAGAAGAAAAACTTCCAATCCCACAAGTCTAAGAATAAGAACAATGGAAAAGGCAAGTTTGACGAGAAGAAAGCCTCTAACTCAACCAACTTCAAGAAGAAGACTCCTTATAAGAAGAAAGGAATTGCCATGTTTGTGGCGCTCCTGGACATTGGGCTCTGATTGCCCAAACGCCATGATCGGCGTGGGAACAGCGGCAAGTCCGCAAATGTTGTTATTGGTGTTGATACTGAAATGAAGGACGTTGGGTACGGTATTTCTCCTCTGTCCTTTCGGTATGTAATTCTCCTGATTGGTGGATAGACACCGGAGCCAATACACATGTATGTTCGATGTCTCTATGTTTTCTTCTTATCAGGTTGCAAGGACTTGTGCTGATGGGAAACGGCTCACGTGCTTCTGTTCGTGGTGTTGGTACGGTGGATCTGAAGTTTACTTGGAAAGACCATCCAATGAAGAATGTGCAGTTCCGTCCATTAATAAGAATCTCGTTAGCGGATCGCTTTTATGTCGAGATGGTTTTAAGTTGGTCTTTGAGTCCAATAAAGTTGTAATTTCCAAGTGTGGACAATTTGTTGGAAAGGGTTATGTGTGCGGAGGCTTGTTCCGCTTATCTCTGTCAGACATATGTACTCAAATTATTAATCATGTTTGCAATGATAGTGAGTCCGATATTTGGCATTCACGACTTTGTCATATTAATTTTGGGTGCATGACGCGGCTAGCGAATATGAATATAATTCGAAATTTGCTATTGTCAAGAAATCCAAGTGCCAAGTATGTGTGCAAGCAAAGCAACCTAAGTCTCACAAGACGGAGGCAAGAGACTTGGCACCGCTGGAGCTAATACATTCGGATCTTTGTGAAATGAATGGCGAATTGACAAAAGGAGGGAAAAGATACTTCATGACTTTAATTGATGACTCTACTCGATATTGTTATGTGTACCTCCTGAAATCTAAAGATGAAGCTCTTAATTACTTCAAAATCTTTAAAGCTGAAGCAAAAAACCAACTTGATCGAAAGATCAAGCGGCTAAGGTCTGATCGTGGTGGAGAGTATTTTCCAACGAGTTTGATTCTTTTTGTGTGGAACATGGTATTATCCATGAGAGGACGCCTCCCTACTCACCTCAGTCAAATGGGGTGGCCGAAAGAAAGAACCGTACTCTAACTGATTTGGTTAACGCCATGTTAGATACATCGGGTCTATCCAAGGCATGGTGGGGGAGGCGATATTGACTGCATGTCATGTCCTAAACCGTGTCCCCACAAAGAACAAAACCCTTACCCCGTTTGAGGAATGGGAAAGGAAAAGGTTGAAACTCTCTTACCTACGAACTTGGGGTTGTATGGCGAAAGTGAATGTGCCAATACCCAAGAAGCGCAAGCTTGGACCAAAAACCGTGGATTGTGTTCTTCTGGGATATGCATTTCATAGCATTGGCTATAGATTTTTGATAGTAAAATCTGAGGTACCGACATGCATGTTGGTACAATTATGGAGTCGAATGATGCGACTTTCTTTGAGGATATCTTTCCTATGAAGGAGACGTCTAGCTCATCAATTCAGGAGATGCCCAGTTCATCTACTCAGGATTATTTCCTGAACCTACCATGGCTATAGAACACTTTGACAATCCTGTGGAGGATGACAATGAAGCTCCCAAAAGGAGCAAGAGACAGAGGACTGCAAAGTCTTTTGGTCATGATTTCATTGTGTACCTCGTGGATGATACTCCCACTTCTATTTCAGAAGCCTATGCATCTCAAGATGCTGACTACTGGAAGGAAGCTGTCCGTAGCGAGATGGATTCCATCTTAGCTAATGGAACTTGGGAGGTTACTGATCGTCCTTATGGGTGCAAACCTGTGGGATGCAAATGGGTGTTCAAGAAAAAGCTTAGGCCCGATGGTACTATTGAAAAGTACAAGGCACGTCTTGTGGCCAAGGGTTATACCCAGAAAGAAGGTGAAGATTTCTTTGATACATACTCACCTGTTGCCAGATTGACCACCATTCGAGTGCTACTATCCTTGGCTGCCTCACATGGTCTTCTCGTTCATCAAATGGATGTTAAGACTGCTTTCCTAAATGGAGAGCTTGAAGAGGAAATTTATATGGAGCAGCCGGATGGATTTGTAGTAGATGGTCAAGAAGGAAAGGTGTGTAAGTTCTGAAGTCTTTGTATGGGCTTAAGCAAGCACCTAAGCGGTGGCATGAGAAGTTTGAAAGAACTTTAACCGCTGAAGGCTTTGTTGTAAACGAAGCTGACAAGTGTGTATACTATCGCCATGGTGGGGGCGAGGGAGTTATTCTATGTCTATATGTCGATGACATATTGATATTTGGGACCAGCCTTACTGTGATTAAGGAGGTCAAGGAGTTCCTATCTCGTTGTTTTGAGATGAAGGACTTGGGAGTAGCTGATGTGATCTTAAACATCAAGCTGCTGAAGGATGACGATGGTGGGATTACATTGCTTCGGTCCCACTATGTGGAAAAGATCTGAGTCGCTTCGGGTATAGCGACTGCAAATCTTCTCCAACGCCTTATGATCCTAGTGTGATAATTCGAAAGAATAAAAGAATTGCTAGAGATCAATTGCGATATTCGCAGATCATTGGCTCGCTTATGTATTTAGCCAGCGCCACTAGGCCTGACATCTCCTTTGCTGTAAGTAAACTCAGCCGTTTTGTGTCTAGACCTGGAGATGTTCATTGGCATGCTCTTGAGAGAGTTTTGCGCTATTTGAAAGGCACTGCGAGTTATGGCATTCACTATACTGGGTATCCAAGGGTACTTGAGGGTTATAGTGATGCAAATTGGATAATGCTGATGAGACTAAGGCCACAAGTGGTTATTTGTTTACACTTGGAGGTGGCGCTTTTCTGGAAGTCTTGCAAGCGACCATCATTACGAGGTCAACTATGGAAGCAGAACTCACAGCATTAGACACACTGTTGAAGCAGGTTGCGTGAGCTCTTGATGGACTTACGTGGTTGAAAAACCAATACCCGCTATTCCTATGAACTGTGATAATCAAACTGTCAAAGTAAACAGTTCTAAGGATAATATGAAGTCATCAAGGCATGTGAAGAGGAGACTGAAATCAGGAAAATGAGAAACTCCGGAGTTATAGCGTTGGATTATATCCATACGTCTAGAAACCTGGCAGACCCCTTCACAAAGGGACTATCACGAAATGTGATAGAAAATGCATCGAGGAGATGGGTATGAGACCCACACTATGAGCTGTCCACGGTGGTAACCCACTCTATGTGATCGGAGATCCCGTGAATTAGAGCGGGAGACAAGCTGTTGGTCAGTTGAGAGGAAGTATATCCCTATAGCAATTTTACCACTCCGTAAGATGCAATACTCTCCTAATGCATGGCAGGTTGATAATTATCTTAATGTGTTCTAAGTGGCTTATTTTAGCAGAGATGTTGTCCTGCAACATCTTTTGAAGAACACACCTATATGAGTCCGATTGTTAAACGTCGCAATCTATGGGAGTTGGGTGCTCTCTAGTAAACTCATGAAAGGCCCTGGAGTATGACGTATAAGCTCCAAACCGCGAGGAAGCCTCGCGGCAGCCTAGTATCGGTCTAGGCTTTGTATGAAGCTAGTGCGAGAAAACTTGTAGTTCAAGGCATAGTCCACTATCCAAGTTGCAATCTAGTGTAATATGAAGCTTTAAGTGGAAGTTCAACTTAACAGTCTCCACGACATACCGGTATATAAAACAATGTTCTGGAAACTTACCGATGAGATGTGCCAATGAGAGTTTGTGGGGGATTCTGGAATTTTGGGCATTTGGCCTTTGGCCCATGCCCATTATCAAATTCTAAAACTCACATGACCCATTCCAATAATCAGTGGCACTAGTGGGGGCTAAGTTTAGTCCCACATTGCTAGTTGGGAGAGAGTTGGAGTGGTATATAAGGTGGGCTGTTCTAGTCCTAGTAAGTGAGTGAGAAGAGAGAGCCCTCGCGCACTCCTCCTCCTCCGCGCCCGCCTCGCCCGCCTCGCCTCGTCACGACACGTCACGACGCGCCGCGGGTTGCGGGAATCTCGCCGCCGAGCTTATCTTTTTCTTGTTTGGAAATTAATTGTGTAATCAATTCAGTCATTAACGGACGCGTTCTCGGCCGTTTGCCTTCGGATTTTCGGATCGTGGGTGCCGACTCGAACGTGGGCTGCGCCTCACGACCTTCCGAACCGCACTATATAGCGCGGACGAGAACCCTAACTGTACGTGCCACATATGCGACTACTGTTTCCGTTCATTGCGCGCCGCCCGTCTTCTCATCCCGTCCGTCGGCGTGCACCTGCCGGGACGATGGGCCTCGGAACCACGCCTCTCGTGAACTGTACGGGTGAGGGCAATCGGGTTTTGGGGAGCGCTCGGCGCGACTCACGCGCACGACGTCGTCTTCGGACGACGAGTTTCTCCACACCGACAACTTCTTCCCGGACCTCGGCGACTTCTTCGACAACCTCAACATGGGCGACAACGACGCTGCTGTGAAGTATGTGATCTTGTCGTTTCTCTTTTATGTTAGAGCTTTCTAGTTTCGTGGTGCGATCGGTTTGTCTTGTTTAGATGTGATCTGTTCATCTACCTTACTAGTCTGCACGATTAGTTTACTTATTATTTTCATAGTCATGATTTATCAATTACTCGTACGGATTATTTCATATGGATATTTGCTTATATATTCAACACAAACTATGTGGGATTTGATGTCGGGTATTCGAAATTCTATATTTGCTATTTTTGAAATTCTATGTTTGCAATTTATGTTGAACTATGTTTAATGTTGAATGTTTGAGTGATAATGGGACCCCCTTGAAGATGTTCTTAACATGTGACAGCTTCCACGGCGTGTTACTCGCTGTCATCACGAACCACGATTGCCTAGTTCAATCGCAATTGAACCTCGTCACAACTTCGCCGTGGTAGTGGCAGGAGTGGGAAAACGAGACGCGATACTGCACTGGAGTCCGGCGTCATTTGGAAGGTTGTCTAACGGTCCCAAGAAGTAAAAGAGACGTTGTCAGTAAGGTTACGCTGCATGTGGTCCCGGTTATTCTCTCTCACGGAAAATTATCCCGGCGGCCGGAAAAAAAAGAACATGCGGGGGTTGGGAAAGGTGGAAGACGACGGTGGACTGAGCGTAGAGCGATTGGCTGGAACGAAAGAAATCCCGGAGAGGAGGAGAGCGTAGATGCTTTCGCCTTCCCTTTTGCTTTCCCGTTTTTTGTGTGGGGCTCTGTGTCCCTGCATTGAGCGCAGTGTCTTTTTTTGGCTGTGTTCGGGGGCTCCTGCCACCTACCCCATGCATATGCATGCAATCCAGATTTGTTAAAGCAGTGGGACTGCGGCCCGCGTCAGTTACTGCCGCTGATGGCAACCCTCCGTCCTAGTTCACGCGCAGTGCTGCTGGTGGCCGACCGGGTTCGGTAGAGCTGTAAAGAACGGCACATGGGATTGGGATGGGAGCACAGCACACAGGACACGGGCCGTTCCCTTCCCTTCCACTAGGCCGCCACGCTCCTCGATTGCGCGCTAGTAGTAGTATTGCGATGATCTGTGTAGACCCAAGTTTGCGTGCCAGGGAGGGGAGTCCCAGCAGACATGAAACAAACTTTGCTATACATGCGGCTGGGAGGTTCTGAATGAGGATAACTCAGTACTGGGCCGGAACACCAAAAGCAGCTTCATGCTCTCACACCGCAAAGGGCTCCTACCCTCTCGTCTTGGTTCCAAGATACATGACAGAAGCTCACGCTAGAGCTAGAGAGGTGTTGGCCACCGCATCACCTCCTACGAGGTCGAGGACGACAGCTAGAGCCGCCCACCGTAGGACGCCGTCACCAAACTAGGGAGGGCCACCGCCTAGATTCTAGGTCCTCCGCCACGAGAAGGAGCGACGAGACCCTTGCCGCCACCTTCACCGGCGTCTGCACGGGTACGCCCGGCGTCCTCCTCGGGTGGCGGCAGCGGAGGCGAGAGGGGCGCGGTGTGGGCACGTACGACGTCCTCCTCAGATGGTGGTTGGGGCGGGGGGGGGGAAGAGGTGGGGTAGGGACAACGCTAGGGTTGGGGCGACCTGAGAGGAAGGGGGTCTCTTTCGACAATGGCACAAATCCTGCATGCGTTTGGCTCCTCTTTGTTACGAGAAAAGGACAACAATGTTGGCCGATCTGAAAAGTTCATTTTGCCAGGTAAGAGTATATGTTATATGTTGCTGTCTAAAATACATATTTTGAAATGTCTCGAAGTTTTGAAAGTAATATTGAGTTGTGCACCTCATGTTGCACTTAAAGTTTCTTTTAAGAAATATATATAGCATAGAGAAGAAAGATAATTTTCGATGCTTTAAAGTAGCTATCTGCGAGAGTTTTTCTTGAAACTTCTTTACACACGCCACACAAAATATCTTTGCCCCGTAAACTTTACACGCAAATATACAACATGCGGTTGTACACATGGTTTTTGCAGAATTTTTCAACACTTTCAGATGTATTATTCATAATAGTTACGTCTACCCCCTATGAACTAAAACTCATGTCTAATCAATCTCAAAAAAAAAAAAATGTCTAATCCGGAACCGCCATATATATGTACACGCTACACATGGCAGCAATTACAGAACTTGACGGATCGACCACGGGCCACTGCGCCGCCCTGCGGCTCGTATGTGGTATACTCCTCCGGTAGAAGCGCGTCATGCCGTCATCGACTCGCTGCGACGATCATTTTGTGCCACCCGGAGAAGGCAGAATGATTAGCTAGCCACCGTAGCAGTGTCAATCGGCCGGCTAACGTGCGCACGCCTACGTACGCCGCCGCTTCAACGACAGATCGGCGATGTCGGTGGATACGGATTTGGTGCACCTGGACATCGGTTAGCCCTTTGTTTCAACATTTTGAAAATAACACACATATAGAACATAATTAAATATGTACACACATATCAAATTAAATTCTGATGGTATGGAAGAAAATTTAGTGCACATGAGCACCAATGCTCCGTATTTTTAAAATATTATAAAATTGTACTTATGTGTTCCAAAAAATCATTAAATTAATTTTATGAATACACATAAACATGTCCTGAATAATCGTGCAAAGTTTTGGTAGAAATGACTGCATTTTGAGCTATAGGAAAAAAACAAATTTATGGAGTATAGGGGCATATATTTGTCAGAAATTTGTCTTCTTTTAATAGCTCAAAACTACAACATATTTTCTCAAAAATTGTACCGTATCATCAGAATTTTTATATGTATGTAAATATTTAATTTTAAAAATAGAATCAAAGATAATTGATATTCAAAACTCAGGAGCACCAGTGCTCATGTGCCAAAGGCACTTTACGCAAAAAGACAGGCTTAGAAGAAGGATAAAATAGACACAGGTATGAGGTATCACTAAATTGGATAAATAGCTGAATATGGGAGCAACTGATCTCCCAAATATACAACTAGATTATTTTTCTAAAAACCAACTATATATGGTATTCTTATATAGTATTCTTTATGTTTCAAAATAAATGACGCATTTTCATATTTGCATGTAAGGATTTGCTAGGTTAAGTCCTACATCATTTGATTTGCATCGTGATTCATGGTGCTCAGGAGTTACAACTTAGAGATTTGATGACATTATCGAACTGAGAACACGAAATTACTTCTCAGTCACACCCTTGCATGTATCTACATCTTCCCACTAAAACGTATCTACATACATTCAAATCTAGATAAATAGTAGTTATTCAGGACCAAAAGTATGAAAGGTATGCGCACGACCCACGCATATACTTGTAGTATCTCAAATTCATTTTTTACATTGCCCCACTCAATCGCCCCAGTATTTTTCTTTTCGGGTTTTCAGTCAGCCTCGCCTTGCTTTCCCGTTGAGGACTTGTTTGGTTCAAAGGATTTAAAAAGTACAAGAATAGGAGAGGAAAAGTATGTCATGGCATATGAAATTCTACGGGAAATGAAAAATGCAGGAACTAGTTACAGATATCGTTTGATTACACCACAGAAAAACGCAGAAAATTTCTATAGAGATTGAGTACATGTCATAGTTGTTATGGACACGTAGGAAATTTTCCAAGAAGTCTAACCTCATGTTAGATTTCCTGTGAAATTGTAGTGTATGAAAGGAATCCATAATTTTTTTGGAGGATCCAATTTTTTAAATCAAATGATCCTAGGTAAAAAATCCTACAGACTTTCTTTGAAATTCCTATGAATCAAACGTGTCCCCAAGGCTTGAAACTGGAACCCGTGGAGCTCTCACACAGAACAAAGAGTAATGTACTCTAATCAACTTTTCTGCAATCAGATCTTGATCCCGTGACAGACCTCTCGGCGCTCGGGACACATCGCAAGGTTGGTGGCGGTGTACGCAAAGTCCATTTCCCATCTAGATTTGGAGTTGGATTTGGACGTACGCGCTGGCGCATGTCACGACGGATGTCGCGCGGCGCGGGGAGGTCAACTATGTGTCCACTCGGACTCGGCCACGACGATCAGGACGCCGCTGAAGGCATCGAACCTGGCCATGTGGATTGAGGCATTTTCTGGAGTACAGATCGATGCACCGATGTGAAGTACGGCACTGGAGTAAACTGGCAAAGCACGCTAGTCTAAATAAGACCCGCCGGGAGAACCAACCTGTGGTTGGGTGGTTAGGAGGATGGTTGTATCCCCAGCCCACCAGAGTTCAAACCCCAGGTTTGACATCTGTGTCTCATAAAGCGGAATATTCATTCGTGGCGACGTTAAAGTTGAGGCCTGTGGTGCTTCACAATTTCAGATCCAATCCGCGCTCGATCTTAGGTGCTCATAGGAGATAAGTGTGCGTGTAAAAGGTGGTGTATGTGTATGTGAGCGTCTGCGTTTGTACTGTGTTTCTCAAAAAAATAAGACCCGCCGGTTTCCTTGTCGGTGTCATGACAAAGTTCGGCGCTCACTTCGCAAAGCATCCATGTGCGTCATATCGTACGGTGGTACGGCCGCGTACATTTTATGGTGTCCTGTGTGAATTCATTGGCCAGCCGACCGGCCGATCCGTCTATTGTGGCATATTCCTTGCATACTTCAGCATTTTACCACCCAAAACGGACGCCAAGTGTGTTAATCTACATCCGTTTAGGTTAGGCCATGTATATTAAATTGGCCGCTTTGGTATCTCAAAAAAAAAAAAAATTGGCCGCTTTGGTTGGTATATTTGTTTGGCTCTGTTAGTAAACCCCATCGGCCGGACCCGTTTTTCCCGGCCTAGCCATATTCAGATTTTTTTTCTCAGATATATTCAACCTAAATTGGTACTCCAACCAAATATCTAATATAATCTATACCTACTAATCAAGGAAGTAAGGTTTCTCCCCTAAATTTTCGTCCGTTTTTGACTCACCCCTGTTTTTCAAACTTAATTTCAAAGATTGCCACCGCATATAGTAATAAGACGGTCCGGACGTACGAAAAAAAAGAAGCCAAGGTCGGCCGCTGTTGCTTCCTTTGTCCGTCGCCTGTGTGCGTTCCGTCACGTCGATGCCTTGGTCATTCTATGTTGATGGGCCGTCATTGCTGAGCGTTGCCCGGCCCGTATCCCCTAGGCCGTAGGCTAGGTTTCTCGAGTCTCGATGCCACAAGGCACAACAAAACATAGCGATGTTTCCGTGGTTTGGTTCCTTGGTCCGCCCTCATAGGCATCTTCGTAGGACGCCCCTCCCATTATTGTTCCTTCCCGATCCGTTCGTGCTCGTGAAGAAAACAACCGGTACTGGAAAAGAAGAAAAACCCGTAAAGAGAGTCCTATCTAAACAAAAACTGCCTAGCTAGCCCACCTAGACACGGCTGTCCCATCTCTGATTGATGCATATTAGGTTCAGTCTCCAGGAGTCCAGGTCGACCTGCACGTACGGTACTCTATGTGGTCATATATACACCGACCTATCCACGATCGAACTCGCGATCAGGCGTGCCTGCAAGCCAACCTCGCCGTTCGGAAACCCGACCGCCACCAAGGAGGCAAGGATCACGTCCGCAAGATCCTAGATTCGGTGGGCGTCGTCGGCACGCTCTATTCTTCCAAACAGCCGTCGCCACTCCTGATGTATGCCGACGGCTCCTACGCCCTGGCCCTCTCGGCCCCTATGAAGTGAACCATTTGCTCTCTCCAGATTAACTCTCTAGCGACAAGGGCGGCGGCCTCCCGTACTGGAAGATGCTGGAGGCACGGAGCGCGCAAGAGAGGTTGGAGTTCAGCTCGCCGCCGAGGACAATGATGCGGACTATGGCCGCGCGGCTGCCGGCGCCCCGATGGAGAAGGCAGCAGCGGAGCAGATTCCGTGAAGGTTGTGGCTGCCTCTTACGAGCGTGCGCAGCGGAAGATGTGTGTTGGTCATGCTAGCTAGGGTTGCTGGTGATCTTCGGTGGAAGAAGTATTCAAGTCCATGATCTGATCTGTTATGGTCGAGAAGGCCAGTGTTCAAAAAATCCTAGCAGAAGTGCAGCACTGAAGTTATGGAAGCTGCAGCTGTGCACGATGATATGATTGAGTACATGAAGCTCTTTTCATACAGCTAGACACTGGCTCAATCTCCCGGAAGAGGGCTAAAACACCGCAATGCGAATTTGGTGACTGCGCCAAGAAGGAGAAGGGCGAGATATTGCGCTGAAAATTAGGTTATGCTGTTGCAAGCTCTACTCGAGTCTTTGAGCTCTGCCGGTACAAACTGATTTGGCTCTCCATGTTTTTCTAGCTCTCTCTGAACGTTGTCACAAAAAATTCATAATTTTATTCTGGCAAATCCATGTAGAAATCCATCCTTTGTACAACGCACATGCTGTTTGTACTGATTCTCCGATTATTTTCTTACAGTGCTTGGATAGCTAGAGTTCTAAACTTCTAATAAAAAATTCTCCTGACTGTGGTATAATGCTATGTGATTCAATTGAAGAGAAGGATTAATCTGGCATTGCATTGACAACAAAATATATAACATATAGGTGATCATATCTCATACTTAGTTTGAGCTCTGTATTACCTCCTCTACAAATCAAGGCATTTTGGGGCTTGTAGTATCAGATGGTGGGAGGGATTGAAACTATTTTTTCGGAAGAGATTTACCTTTTTTAAGGAATGCAAGAGCTCTGCCAATTATACTACGGGAGCAATATAAAATTAATTTATTGCTATCACATTCCATTAGATTAGAAGGAGAAGCCAAAACAATAGGACAATATCAAACTTGATCGTTGCTACAGTTGCACCATGTTGCAAGAGTAATTAAGTTTGTCCTCCGTTTGTTCTCATTATATTTCTTTTCTTACTGCGTCAGGTACGATAGATGGATGCGTCAATAACAAGAAATAGGACAATTTTAACGATAGTGACACCTTAATAGAAGTCAACCCTAATTCTTTTTTAAGGTTATATATTATCTTCGTCCAAAATCCGTAGCAACGCACGGGCATTTTTTCCTAGTATCTACTAATAAGTTAAGAATCGGTGGTGTTGGTAGGTCAAAAAAACCGAAATAAATTTTCGTTCATCAAAAAAACCAGATCAAATATTTGGTACGTCCAAAAAAAACCAAAGAACATCCCGCAGCTAAGCCCGCGATTTCGCACCGAGCGTACGTAAAAAAAAAAACCAAAGACAATCCCGCATCTAGCGCTCCGGGTTGGATTCCTTCCTCCCGCACAGGAAAACCACAGGAAAGAGTCAGATCCGAGCGGTACCAAAACAGCTGAGCAATATGACGTGAGTTGAGTTCCCTCCTTCTTCTCTTGTCCCTTGATTTTCATTGAAGGAAAGAACTCAACATCGATCCAGCCGCCGGGTATAGAGTATTCCGTATTATACGGTTTCCAAGCTCTCCCAGGATTTCCCCTATAAATAGCGACCACGGCGTGAGACCAACCACGACGAGATCGACCACAACGTGAGACGATCAAGGAGACGAGGTCCACCACGACAAGATCAACCGAGAAAACGAATTCGACCAATATGTGAGATCGATGAACGTCTGTAGCACCGTGGGGTGCACCTTAAAACTCGGGTCGATCAGCTTCGCCGCCTGATGCTGCTTGTCCACGGTGTGGTCGCTCTTCAAGGCGCAGTAAGAGCGACGGTGACTATTCTTCACAGCATTGCACCCCACCGGCCCCCGGTCACGCCCAAATCAGATTGCAGCGCGCCCTCATGAACGAGGTCGTCATGGCCAGGCCACCAAGGAGTAGCAACTATCGAGCCATGGTGTTCAGAGAACCACGATTTGTCAATTACCTAGATCAGTACCTGCCACCGATTTGCTCACTTCCGGTGTCGCAGATCGCGGTCGGAAGGAGGAAGTGGCACGCCAAGGAGACCGGCAAAGCCGCAGCATACAACAATAACCTCATCCACTGCGTACAACAACGTCGACGACACCCAACAGCACCCTGACATGGACATCAACATGCAAGTGCGACTCTTCGTGCTCTTCAACGAGAACCATAAGCCCGGGCCAACCACGAAACATAACTACGACGATTTTTACAACGTGACTTTGATACCGACAAAGCTCCTACGACATGCCACCGACAGAAGCCTCCCATGCTCACTCTGCTCTTTCTGGTAGTGCGGCTGGTTTATTGTTGAACTCCCAATAAAGCTAAACCTACGGACTGGTGTGGCTACGGAAATTTTACGGACAAACGTGGATTCAATTGGTTGGCTGAACTTGCTTAATAATCGGGGGCAGTTTCTGTTTCAGCCCAACGTGATGCGCCACGTCCGAGTTCGTAAGAATTTTTTGTAAAACTTGACCGTAGGTGTAGCGTTACTCTTGAACTCCGGCTACGTTTTTATTTACTAGGATCTGTCCTGGTTTGACTTTCTTATCCTTAATTTTCTATTTGGTACGTAGATTTACGTATATTTTCGTTGGATATGTTGAAGCTTTCAACTGCAACGCTGCATCTTAATTTACGTTTCTCTTACTCAAATTTGTATGTCTAATTACAATTCGGTACAAATTTACTGGTCTCATAAATACTGCTTGTAAGCGCCTCTTGTTAGTGTGTATAGTGATTGCTAGGGAGGGAGAAGCAAGAGAAATATATCGACATTTTCAGTGAGGCTTTCCAAGATGAGCATGCCACTCGTCACATAAAATAGGAGCACGATGCAACTATTGTACATGTGTTATATTGTTGTCCCGTAGCAACGCACGGGTATTCAGCTAGTCTCTTCTCTACTAATAAGTTACGGATTGGTGGTGTTGGTAGGTTAAAAAAACCGAAACAAATTTTCCGTGCGTCAAATAAACCGGCTTCATCGTTGTCCGTCAGCACCATGCCCCCGCGGTCCCCAAATCCGCCCGGAAGTAGCACTGCCGCGCGTCTATCGCCGCACCCTGCCTCCGCCGGCGATGCGGCCGCTGACACGACGCCGTCGAAGAACGCAGCCATGGCGGAGTCGTAGGTGTTCTCCGCGCTCGCCACGCGCTACCGTGCCTCTCGCCGAGCACTGCCTCTGCCGCCAATGCGGCCCCTGGCGCGGCGCCGTGGTAGAACTAGATCATCAAGCTTTTCTACCGTAAAACACAACACGTCAGCATCGAGGAACTAGATCGCGTCATCTGCTCGCTGTCGCCCCCCGACGCCATGCCCTCAAGGACCTAGCATCCAAGTCGTTGCAGCAGATCTCGGTAGGTGATGGGCCATCACCCATCAAAAGCCGGTCACTGGCATTGGTGCAGCATCAGTAGCACCTCAACAACGCCAGCGAATCAGTTACTGGCGGATTGTGGCCTCACTTTCATTGATAATATTACAAGTTCATACTCCCTCCTTCACAGTTTATTAGGCGTGCGCGTACCCCTAGGTCACCAATTTAACCTATATAATTTAAATTATATAATATAAAAATTATATCATTAGAAAATAGAACATCTAAACTTTCTAATGATATAATTTTTATAACATATAACTAATGCTAACTTGATCAAATTTGCGACCTAGGGGTACGCGCGTGCCTTATAAACTGTGAGAGAGGGAGTACTCTAAGCAGCATCAACTTTAATTGCCTACCTGTTGTCATGCTCTCCATGAATTAAAGAGTTGCCAGACATCTGATTGATTTCCTCTCTGCTGTAAAAAGATACAGCATGTCAAGACACGGGCCAATCCATTACTGTTGAAATTGTTAAGCACACAGTACATATGAGAGAGTTCAAGGGTGTTTCTTCCTGCGTGTTGGAGGTGTTGCAAAATTGTAAGAGTGTTAATATGTGACATGCAGTGCGAAGACATAATCTAGAATTGAAGTGTGGCAGGGAATTGTTGGGGCATAGAAAGTTGGACCTGGAATAAGTAGGCTTCAGAATGCTAGAATTGAAGTGGAGACCAAACCTATGAATTTTCAAAAAAAAAAAGAAGGGAAGACCAATTCTTGGGAGCGAAGAGCAATCAAAGTATCAAACATACTACATAGAAAGAGACTGGAAACATCAAAGCGTGTAGCTGTGATTCTAAGCGGTGTCAAAGCATGGCGTGAGGTCGCGAGAGCAGATGACATGCTTGTCTATTCATGGAGGATGAGTAGAAAAGATATCTGCTTGCCAGCATGACCACATGCAGAGAGCCATTGGCCGTGCTAGCTTTCGCCATCGACCATGAGGTGATCACCAACGCATTGTCTGACTGCCGCAGGGCGAGCACGCCCCGCAAGGCTGATGGAGATACCTCTTCATATGATTACGAATTAGGAAACATCGTGCAAGAAAAACCTAAGACGAGTTCAGTTAAGGGCACTGGACTGTTTGCTCGTAAAACCATTCACAAGCATAGACATAATCACATCAATCTTATCACTCAAGGAAGAGGTTTCTTCAACAGAATTTACCTTCTTACCTTGTGGAGCTCTTTCCGTGTGCCATTCGGAGTAATTTATCATCATATCATCAAGAAGTTTTGTAGCCGCCCCAAAATGATGGACATAAAGGTACCTCCAGCAGCTGAATCCAATAAATTCCGCGAAGAAAAATTTAGTCCTGCATAAAAGGTTTGGATGATCATCCAAGTAGTCAGTCCATGGGTTGGGCAATTCTTTACCAAAGTTTTCATTCTCTCCCATGCTTGAGCAACATGTTCAGTATCTAATTGCTTAAAATTCATTATGCTACTTCTCAAAGATATAATTTTAGCGGAGGATAATATCTACCAATAAAAGCATCCTTACATTTAGTCCATGAATCAATACTATTCTTAGGCAAAGATAGCAACCAATCTTTAGCTCTTCCTCTTAATGAGAAAGGAAACACTTTCAATTTAATAATATCACCATCTACATCCTTATACTTTTGCATTTCACAAAGTTCAACAAAATTATTAAGATGGGCAGCAGCATCATCAGAACTAACACCAGAAAATTGATCTCTCATAACCAGGTTCAGTAAAGCAGGTTTAATTTCAAAGAATTCTGCTGTAGTAGCAGGTGGAGCAATAGGTGTGCATAGGAAATCATTATTATTTGCGTTTGTGAAGTCACACAACTTAGTATTTTCAGGGGTATTCATTTTAGCAACGGTAAATAAAACAAACTAGATAAAGTAAATGCAAGTAACTAATTTTTTTGTGTTTTTGATATAGAGAGCAAGGCAGTAAATAAAGTAAAACTAGCAACTAATTTTTTTGTATTTTGTTTAGGTGCAGCAAACCAAGTAGTAAATAAAATAAAGCAAGACAAAAACAAAGTAAAGAGATTGAGAAGTGGAGACTCCCTTGCAGCGTGTCTTGATCTCCCGGCAACGGCGCCAGAAAAAGTGCTTGATGCACGTAGATGTACACGTCCGTTGGGAACCCCAAGAGGAAGGTATGATGCGCACAGTAAGTTTTCCCTCAGAAAGAAACCAAGGTTTAATCGGACCAGTAGAAGTCAAGAAGCACGTTGAAGGTTGATGGTGGCGAAATGTGATGCGGCGCAAGAGATTCCGGCGCCAACGTGGAACCTGCACAACAAAACCAAAGTACTTTGCTGAACGGTGAGGTTGTCAATCTCACCGGCTTGCTGTAACAAAGGATTAACCGTATTGTGTGGAAGATGATTGTTTGCAAGAAAACAAGTAACAAGTATTGTAGTAAATTGTAAATGAAAGAATAGGGGTCCACAGTTCACTAGAGGTGTCTCTCCCATAAGATAAAAGCATGTTGGGTGAACAAATTACGGTCGGGCAATTGACAAATAGAGAAGGGCATAACAATGCATGTACATGATATGATAAATATAGTGAGATTTAATCCGGGCATTACGACAAAGTACATAGACCGCCATCCAACTGCATCTATGCCTAAAAAGTCCACCTTCAGGTTATCATCCGAACCCCATTCAGTAAGTTGCAAAGCAGACAATTGCATTAAGTATGGTGCGTAATGTAATCACAACTACATCCTTAGACATAGAATCAATGTTTTATCCCTAGTGGCAACACACATCACAACCTTAGAACTTTCTGTCACTGTCCCAGGTGTCAATGAGGCATGAACCCACTATCGAGCATAAATACTCCCTCTTGGAGTTAAGAGCAAAAACTTGGCCAGAGCCTCTACTAATAACGGAGAGCATGCAAGATCATAAACAACACATAAACAATAGATTGATAATCACCATAACATAGTATTCTCTATCCATCGGATCCCGACAAACACAACATATAGTATTACAGATAGATGATCTTGATCATGTTAGGCAGCTCACAAGATCCAACAATGAAGCACAATTAGGAGAAGACGACCATCTAGCTACTGCTATGGACCAGGGGTGAACTACTCACTCATCACTCCGGAGGCGATCATGGCGATGAAGAGTCCTCCGGAGATGAATCCCCTCTCCGGCAGGGTGCCGGAGGCGATCTCCCGAATCCCCGAGATGGGATTCGCGGCGGCGTCTGGAAGGTTTTCCGTATCGTGGCTCTCGGTCTGGGGGTTCGCGACGGAGGCTATAAGTAGGCGAAAGGGCAGGTCAAGAGGCGGCACGGGGCCAGGGGACAGGGCGCGCGGCCGTGGCCGCGCCGCCTGTCTGGCCACCTCGTGGCCCCACTCTTTCCCCTCGGTCTTCCGGAAGCTTCGTGCAAAAATAGGACCCTGGGCGTTGATTTCGTCCAATTCCGAGAATATTTCGTTACTAGGATTTCTGAAACCAAAAACAGCAGAAACCAGGAACTGGCTCTTCGGCATCTTGTTAATAGGTTAGTTCCAGAAAATGCGTAAATACGACATATAATGTGCATAAAACATGTAGGTATCATCAATAAAGTAGCATGGAACATAAGAAATTATCGATACGTTGGAGACGTATCAAGCATCCCCAAGCTTAGTTCTGCTCGTCCCGAGCAGGTAAAACGATAACAAAGATAATTTCTGAAGTGACATGCCATCATAATCTTGATCATACTATTTGTAAACATATGTAATGAATGCAGCGATCAAAACAATGGTAATGACATGAGTAAACAAGTGAATCATAAAGCAAAGACTTTTCATGAATAGTACTTCAAGACAAGCATCAATAAGTCTTGCATAAGAGTTAACTCATAAAGCAATAAATCAAAGTAAAGGTATTGAAGCAACACAAAGGAAGATTAAGTTTCAGCGGTTGCTTTCAACTTATAACATGTATATCTCATGGATATTGTCAACATAAAGTAATATAACAAGTGCAATATGCAAGTATGTAGGAATCAATGCACAGTTCACACAAGTGTTTGCTTCTTAAGGTGGAGGGAGATAGGTAAACTGACTCAACAATAAAAGTAAAAGAAAGGTCCTTCAAAGAGGAAAATCGATTGCTATATTTGTGCTAGAGCTTTTATTTTGAAAATATGAAACAATTTTGTCAACGGTAGTAATAAAGCATATGAGTTATGTAAATTATATCTTACAAGTTGCAAGCCTCATGCATAGTATACTAATAGTGCCCGCACCTTGTCCTACTTAGCTTGGACTACCGGATCTTCGCAATGCCATGTTTCAACCAAGTGTCACAAAGGGGTACCTCCATGCCTGTACAAAGGTCTAAGGAGAAAGCTCGCATTTTGGATTTCTCGCTTTTGATTATTCTCAACTTAGACATCCATACCGGGACAACATGGACAACAGATAATGGACTCCTCTTTAATGCATAAGCATGTGGCAACAATTATTATTCTCATATGAGATTGGGGATATATGTCCAAAACTGAAACTTCAACCATGATTCATGGCTTTAGTTAACGACCCAATGTTCTTCTCTAACAATATGCATGCTCCAACCATTAAGGTGATAGATCCTTCAGACAAGACGGACATGCATAGCAACTCACATGATATTCAACAAAGAATAGTTGATGGCGTTTCCAGAAGCATGGTTATCGCACAACAAGCAACTTAATAAAAGATAAAGTGCATAAGTACATATTCAATACTACGATAGTTTTTAAGGCTATTTTGTCCCATGAGCTATATATTGCAAAGGTGAATGATGGAATTTTAAAGGTAGCACTCAAGCAATTTACTTTGGAATGGCGGAGAAATACCATGTAGTAGGTAGGTATGGTGGACACAAATGGCATAGTGGTTGGCTCAAGGATTTTGGATGCATGAGAAGTATTCCCTCTCGATACAAGGTTTAGGCTAGCAAGGTTATTTGAAGCAAACTCAAGGATGAACCGGTGCAGCAAAACTCACATAAAAGACATATTGTAAACATTATAAGACTCTACACCGTCTTCCTTGTTGTTCAAAACTCAATACTAGATATTATCTAGACCTTAGAGAGACCAAATATGCAAATCAAATTTTAACAAGCTCTATGTATTTCTTCATTAATGGGTGCAAAGCATATGATGCAAGAGCTTAAACATGAGCACAACAATTGCCAAGTATCACATTATCCAAGACATTTTTTAGAGTTACTACATGTAGCATTTTCTAATTCCAACCATATAACAATTTAACGAAGAAGAAACTTCGCCATGAACATTATGAGTAAAGCCTAAGGACATATTTGTCCATATGCAACAGCGGAGCGTGTCTCTCTCCACAAAGTGAATGCTAGGATCCATTTTATTCAAACAAAAAACAAAAACAAAAACAAACCGACGCTCCAAGTAAAGAACACAAGATGTGACTGAATAAAAATATTTTCAGGGGAGGAACCTGATGATGTTGTCGATGAAGAAGGGGATGCCTTGGGCATCCCCAAGCTTAGACGCTTGAGTCTTCTTAAAATATGCAGGGATGAACCACGGGGGCATCCCCAAGCTTAGAGCTTTCACTCCTCTTGATCATAGTATATCATACTCCTCTCTTGACCCTTGAAAACTTCCTTCACACCAAACTTCAAGCAAACTCATTAGAGGGTTAGTGCACAATTAATAATTCACACATTCAGAGGTGACACAAACATTCTTTTCACTTCTGGACATTGCATAAAGCTACTGGACATTAATGGATCAAAGAAATTCATGCAACATAGCAAAAGAGGCAATACGAAATAAAAGGCAGAATCTGTCAAAAACAGAACAGTCCGTAAAGACGAATTTTAAAATGGCACCAGACTTGCTCAAATGGAAAACCTCAAAACTAATGAAAGTTGCGTACATATCTGAGGATCACGCTCGTAAATTGGCAGATTTTAGAATTTTCTACAGAGACTTGTGCCCAGATTCGTGACAGACAACAATGCTGTTTCTGCGCAGCGATCCCAAATATAACATCAACTTTGACATAGAAACTTTACTTGGCACAAAAACATGATAAGGAGAGGTTGCTACAGTAGTAAACAACTTCCAAGACTCAAATATAAAATAAGGTACTGTAGTAAAAACATGGGTTGTCTCCCATAAGCGCTTTTCTTTAACGCCTTTCAGCTAGGCGCAGAAAGTGCAAATCAAGTAACATCAAGAGTAGAAGCATCAACATCATAACTTGTTCTAATAATAGAATCAAAAGGCAACTTTATTCTCTTTCTAGGGAAGTGTTCCATACCTTTCTTGATAGGAAATTGATATTTAATATTACCTTCCCTCATATCAATAACAGCACCAACGGTTCGAAGAAAAGGTCTTCCCAACACAATAGGACAAGATGCATTGCATTCGATATCCAAGACAACAAAATCAACGGGGACAAGGTTATTGTTAACCGTAATGCGCACATTATCAATCCTCCCCAAAGGTTTCTTTTTAACATTATCGGCAAGATTAACATCCAAATAACAATTCTTCAATGGTGGCAAGTCAAGCATATCATAAATCTTTTTAGGCATAACAGAAATACTTGCACCAAGATCACATAAAGCATTACATTCAAAGTCATTGAATTTCATTTTAATGATGGGTTCCCAACCATCTTCTAACTTTCTAGGAATAGAAGTTTCAAGTTTTAGTTTCTCTTCTCTAGCTTTTATGAGAGCATTTGTAATATGTTTTGTAAAGGCTAAATTTATAGCACTAGCATTAGGACTTTTAGCAAGTTTTTGTAAGAACTTTATAACTTCAGAGATGTGGCAATCATCAAAATCTAAATCATTATGAGCTACAGCAATGGGATCATTAATTGTTCCCAAGGTTGGAAAAAATTTCAGCAGTTTTATCACAAGCAGTTTCAGGTTTAGCAATTTCAGGCAGTTTTTACGCTTGCACTAGGAGTAGAAACATTGCCAACACCAATTATTTTACCATTGATAGTATGAGGTGCAGCAACATGTGAAGAATTAACATTACTAGTGGTGGTAATAGTCCAAACTTTAGCTATATTATTCTCTTTAGCTAGTTTTTCATTTTCTTCTCTATCCCACCTAGCACGCAATTCAGCCATTAATCTTATATTCTCATTAATTCTAACTTGGATGACATTTGCTGTAGTAGTAATCTTATTATCAATATCATTATTAGGCTTAACTTTCAATTTTAAAAGATTAACATCAGAGGCAAGTCTATCAACTCTAGAAGCAATAATACCAATTTTATCAAGCTTTTCCTCAACAGATTTGTTAAAAGCAGTTTGTGTACTAATAAATTCTTTAAGCATGGCTTCAAGACCAGGGGTACACTCCTATTATTGTTGTAAGAATTCCCATAAGAATTACCATAACCATTACCATTAGCAGAAGGGTATGGCCTATAGTTATTACCAGAGTTGTTCCTATAAACATTATTGTTGAAATTATTATTTTTAATGAAATTCACATCAACATTTTCTTCTTGAGCAACCAATGAAGCTAAAGGAACATTATTTGGATCAACATTAGATCTACCATTCACAAGCATAGACATAATCACATCAATCTTATCACTCAAGGAAGAGGTTTCTTCAACAGAATTTACCTTCTTACCTTGTGGAGCTCTTTCCGTGTGCCATTCAGAGTAATTTATCATCATATCATCAAGAAGTTTTGTAGCCGCCCCCAAAGTGATGGACATAAAGGTACCTCCAGCAGCTGAATCCAATAAATTCAGCGAAGAAAAATTTAGTCCTGCATAGAAGGTTTGGATGATCATCCAAGTAGTCAGTCCATGGGTTGGGCAATTCTTTACCAAAGTTTTCATTCTCTCCCATGCTTGAGCAACATGTTCAGTATCTAATTGCTTAAAATTCATTATGCTACTTCTCAAAGATATAATTTTAGCGGAGGATAATATCTACCAATAAAAGCATCCTTACATTTAGTCCATGAATCAATACTATTCTTAGGCAAAGATAGCAACCAATCTTTAGCTCTTCCTCTTAATGAGAAAGGAAACACTTTCAATTTAATAATATCACCATCTACATCCTTATACTTTTGCATTTCACAAAGTTCAACAAAATTATTAAGATGGGCAGCAGCATCATCAGAACTAACACCAGAAAATTGATCTCTCATAACCAGGTTCAGTAAAGCAGGTTTAATTTCAAAGAATTCTGTTGTAGTAGCAGGTGGAGCAATAGGTGTGCATAGGAAATCATTATTATTTGCGTTTGTGAAGTCACACAACTTAGTATTTTCAGGGGTATTCATTTTAGCAACGGTAAATAAACAAACTAGATAAAGTAAATGCAAGTAACTAATTTTTTTGTGTTTTTGATATAGAGAGCAAAGTAAATAAATAAAACTAGCAACTAATTTTTTTGTATTTTGTTTAGGTGCAGCAAACCAAGTAGTAAATAAAATAAAGCAAGACAAAAACAAAGTAAAGAGATTGAGAAGTGGAGACTCCCCTTGCAGCGTGTCTTGATCTCCCGGCAACGGCGCCAGAAAAAGTGCTTGATGCACGTAGATGTACACGTCCGTTGGGAACCCCAAGAGGAAGGTATGATGCACACAGTGGCAAGTTTTCCCTCAGAAAGAAACCAATGTTTAATCGGACCAGTAGAAGTCAAGAAGCACGTTGAAGGTTGATGGTGGCGAAATGTGATGCGGCGCAACAACAAGGGATTCCGGCGCCAACGTGGAACCCACAACAAAACCAAAGTACTTTGCCCCAACGAAACGGTGAGGTTGTCAATCTCACCGGCTTGCTGTAACAAAGGATTAACCGTATTGTGTGGAAGATGATTGTTTGCAAGAAAACAGTAAAACAAGTATTGTAGTAAATTGTATGCGATGTAAAGAATAGGACCGGGGTCCACAGGTTCACTAGAGGTGTCTCTCCATAAGATAAAAGCATGTTGGGTGAACAAATTACAGTCGGGCAATTGACAAATAGAGAAGGGCATAACAATGCATGTACATGATATGATAAATATAGTGAGATTTAATCCGGGCATTACGACAAAGTACATAGACCGCCATCCAACGCATCTATGCCTAAAAAGTCCACCTTGGTTATCATCCGAACCCCATTCAGTATTAAGTTGCAAAGCAACAGACAATTGCATTAAGTATGGTGCGTAATGTAATCGACAACTACATCCTTAGACATAGAATCAATGTTTTATCCCTAGTGGCAACACATCACAACCTTAGAACTTTCTGTCACTGTCCCAGGTGTCAATGAAGACATGAACCCACTATCGAGCATAAATACTCTCTCTTGGAGTTAAGAGCAAAAACTTGGCCAGAGCCTCTACTAATAACGGAGAGCATGCAAGATCATAAACAACACATAAACAATAGATTGATAATCACCATAACATAGTATTCTCTATCCATCGGATCCCGACAAACACAACATATAGTATTACAGATAGATGATCTTGATCATGTTAGGCAGCTCACAAGATCCAACAATGAAGCACAATTAGGAGAAGACGACCATCTAGCTACTGCTATGGACCCATAGTCCAGGGGTGAACTACTCACTCATCACTCCGGAGGCGATCATGGCGATGAAGAGTCCTCCGGAGATGAATCCCCTCTCCGGAGGCGATCTCCTGAATCCCCGAGATGGGATTCGCGGCGTCTCTGGAAGGTTTTCGTATCGTGGCTCTCGGTACGGGGGTTTCGCGACGGAGGCTATAAGTAGGCGAAAGGGCAGGTCAAGAGGCGAGGGGCCCAGGGGACAGGGCCGCGCGGCCAGGGCCTGGGCCGCGCCGCCCTGTCATCTGGCCACCTCGTGGCCCCACTTTCTTTCCCCTTCGGTCTTCTGGAAGCTTCGTGCAAAAATAGGACCCTGGGCGTTGATTTCGTCCAATTCCGAGAATATTTCGTTACTAGGATTTCTGAAACCAAAAACAGCATAAAACAGCAAGTGGCTCTTCGGCATCTTGTTAATAGGTTAGTTCCAGAAAATGCGTAAATACGACATATAATGTGCATAAAACATGTAGGTATCATCAATAAAGTAGCATGGAACATAAGAAATTATCGATACGTTGGAGACGTATCACGGATACACGGGTCATGGTATCCATTGCCACCCCAAGAACCGCGTTTGAGGGACACTCTGGAGATGTCTAAGGATCCATCCGACGACCACAATCTCAAATCGCTATGAGGCCTCCATGGGGGTGCACCATATAAAAGACACCCCTTTACCCAATTGGTACCAAAACTGAGGTGCGGTCCAGCAGGTCAACGGTTTGAACCGGACAACCTTCATCTATAAGTTTAATCAGTTTGTGGTTGAAGGCCTCAGACCATGCGATGGAAAACACATCGAATACAAGCAAGTTAATGAGCCAATTAAACAGGTCTGCTTAAATTTAACAGTACTTATCTTTTCTTACAGACAAACGATAGGGCCATACAGTGACCATGTCAGACTGACACTAGACTTCCAAAGATGAGTAATTTAGGCAAACTGAGATCAGCATCTGTTTCATAATACTACCAATCTAAACTCCCATCAGAGTAACATCAAATTAGTTCACTGCTGCAACAGTTACAGCCACTTGTTAAGCTTCAGATGCTTTGGCCTGATCGACCAATAACTTCAATCGATTTTCGCTCCTTGTCCTAACATCATGAGCCCTCATCATAACTTCATAGGTTCGCAAGCAAGCATACTTATCCAGATAAGCATCATATGTATCTCTATCTTCAACCAACCTTGAAATCTCTTTTGCTGAAAACTCCTGAAAGAGAAATGATTTGGACATTTATGTCACTGGCGAGTTACAAAGAATTGTACAGCATGCAGCTGGGGAAGACATTCACAAAGTAAAGCGCATAACTACCTCACAAGGCCCGGCAATTTCTTCAGGGCACCATATCACCTGAATAGCTGTTGCAATTTTCAGTAAGGACCAACTGTCACAATTGATGCCAGACACGCGATTGACGAGGCAGCCTAAACTGCGCAACGGTGTTTCATTTTCCTTCTCAACAGATTGGCACCAAAACAATGCAGAAGCCGCATTAACAATTTCCTCACTGACCTGGATACACAAAGGATTACTTCATCACTAAAGCAACAGAGAAAAGGATAATTTTTCTATGGAAGCTACATAAAAAGTTTTGGTATGAAGTGAAGAACTCTAAATGATAGCACAGAAGCTATCATACCAGTGAGAGAGCTATAAAGAAAAAGGCATGGCAACTATAGTTAACTCACCATCTCTGGTTTCACTACACAACCATAACGACTCAAGAGAGCATGAAGTCCTTCACTAATTGGGAGGCGGTCTGCTTCAGTCAACTTTTTCTTTTCCATAGGCACCAAACGTTGCATGCAATTTTGTATGCCCCACATTAGCTCCATCACAGCTGGACCATGCACACAGGATATATTCTGAAAGAAGCAAACGCAAAAAAATGGTGATCAAAGTAGTCAAAAAAATATAGGCAAACCACTAGCTTATACTACCTCAGTACGTGTTTAATCGACGCGGGCGTCAGTACTAACTAAGCTACATGTGCTCTCTAGCGTCAATTTAATCAGACCGGAGGGAGTACTCACCAAATAGTGTTCAACGATTTCTTTATATTCAGGCTTTGCAACAGCCAGTTTGCTCCATGGAAAGTGAAACTTCATGATCATCTTACTAAGCCTTTCGTTAACACCATTTTGTGTAATGGCGCCGGGCTTGTCCTTGAATGTTTTAAATTGCTTTAGCCAAACAAGCTGATAAAAAAATAAACAAGGATGAGCATGTTCTCAATCGGGAAAGGGGGTGATTATTCAGTAGGTATATCTCAACCGTAAAGATGTGCCCATGTTTCAAGTCCTCGTTCATCAAAAGTTCATATAGAAAGGTAATGCGATATATTACAACAGAGTACAGTGATGTTCTTCAGTAGTAGCAGCATAGGACGTCTAAATCATCCTTAGGTAGCAGTTACATTCAGTTTTGGTGCATAGCAAAACCCAGTTTCTGACTGTTCGAACTGATTTGCTAGAAATCTCCTTACGCCCATGATGGCCATTTAGCAAAAGCAGTTTCTGGCACGCATGCATTAGCGTAGAGACCTATGCTAATTATTTATGTGGAAAATCGTTTTTAGCATCTTAATTATTTAACAAGTGATGAACAGTGTATTCATGTTCCTTCCCCAATGCATAAATAGAGTAAAAACATAAACATGCAATCATAGTGTGACAATATTGCTGGATTAGTTTGGTGTCAAATAATTTATAAGGAAATAACAATCCAAGGAAGGGAATCCAAGGAAAGAAGGGGCACACACTTACACGGTATGCATTGAAATTATCCGTGAATTTGTCCCATAAACCCTGGAGGAGACAAAGGATGAAAGAGAAACTTAGGTAAGATGGCACAGACAACAAGAGCAAGCAAGCACATCAGTAACCAATGAAGGAACAACATAGTACCTCCAGGACATCCTTGCCCTCAATGAGTGAGGCACAGCAATGGAAAATTGCGAAACCAGAGGGTGTCTCAAACAGCACGGACATTATATCAGGATCGCAAGGTCTAGCATCTGCAAGCAAGTAGAGCAAACTTAAGCAACCATGATTACGAAGAAAAAACGTATAGAATACAGATCCTCATTAGCTATCCCTGCCGAGTAGGTGAGATTGAGAGACGAGGATGAGTATTGACGAGTGGCTCACCTTCACCCTTCGGCTTCTTCGCCGGAGGAGGAAGAGAGGGGTCAGGTCGCCTGCTCATCGCCGAGGGGGGAGGGGAAGGGGGAGGATGCGCGCTAAAGAAACCGGACATGAGTTGTCGTTATGACCATCGATTGGAAGAAAAGGGACGTACCGCTGCATGGTTCTGCCAGATCGATCGGCCTCTCCTCGATGCCAGTCCCAGTCGATCTCTCAATTCTTAATGCCAAGATCATGGTCGATCTCGAATCCTCGATATGCCAAGTACGGAGTCACGGTCGATTTGGAAATTCTCGATTCTCCCTTCCCAACGGATTCACAGAGTTGTACATAAACCAGCCGCACCACCGAAGCCTGGCCCTTCCCCTTGGCCCTTGTAGCGCGCGGCTGGGGTCTCCCCTCGATGAATTGGCGGGGCGCCCTCCACGGCGAGGCAACCGGCGCGGCCTGGCCCTCCACGGCGAGGACGAATGGGTGTAGCCCCTGGTCTGGCCGTCCATGTGCAGTCGCTGCAGCCTCGCAGCGGCGGATGCGTCGGCACGGCAACGTACGCCTCCTCCATGGCGAGTGGCCCGGCCGGCTATCCACGTGCGTAGGCGTCCGGGCCGGGGCGCGACGTGCACTGACGCAGCCCCACTCATCTCGTAGGATATGGGTCAAATCGTACGCGAGTTGAAAACAAATCGCATGTCTCCTCTCGAACATCGTCGTTGTGCGCAAGCGGCCGATAGGGGACTCCGTCGGTCCTCAAGCGATCGAGCAGCGGACACAGCGGGGTATCTCGACAGACACGCTCCCGCTCACCAAGCTGGAATTTCTCATTGCCGATACAGATTTAAGGGTGTATCGTGTATGTGCCCTCCTCAATGATATCAATTCCCATACACGTCTACGAGATTGAATGCACTGTTCTGCTCTCCTCTATGTCACCGGCTTAAAAACGCCGGAGGATCTCAGGATCAGATGGCACCAGGTGCTTTATCTGCTGGAGGATTTGTGTCCCGTATTTGAGAGATATAAGCGTTCATCCATGTTTGCTGCAAACGCTGATGGTTTCTTTCCAGGGCCTGGTCTGGTACCTGTCTCGTAGGGCATTATTAATCTGGATTTGTTTTAGGTTGAAGCGGAGTGTATGAGTAATTTGGTACTACTGGCTTAGTATTGGGAATACTCTGATCGTGTGTGTGAGATTGCAGCTGTAGTTCCATGTGCGGAGGGTTGGAGGGGTTCAGTCGCTTATTTATGTGCTTTCACATCCAGGTACGTGACTTGCATAATTTTACCTGTTTCTGATGCACTTCAGCCTCCATGTCTTTAAATATTTGAAGAAGCCATCAGGCATCATAACACAAGAGGTTCAGCTTTTGACGCTTTGGTGGTTGATCCACGTGCTTTAGTTCATACCAGTAAAAAAAGAAATTTAACTCTCTACTACTTAAAAATAGGCATTGCTGAATCGATCCTCCAACAATCTTGTATGATGTTTGTCCTAGGTCACACATGGCACCAGCATGAGGTACTCCTTGTAAATGCCGCTATTAAATTTCCATGATGAGGATATAGAACGGTTTACCACTTTCTTCTAAATCCAGGTGGCTGCGGATGTTTGTTTCACCGTGATAAGCGTCGAAGGACTCCATGGGGAGTCACACAGCTCTAGGAATATGTGTGTACATGGTAATTGAACTGCAAACTGCAAACTGCTACAGAATCATGAGCTCTGGTACAAACGCGTAGTGTTGAACCCTGAAGATGCTTCCACTGCCCTTTTTTTTTAGCATGTATCATATTGAGGTATAGGTGATGCTTTTGTTTTGTATTTGTGCAGGGATTGTCAGATTGACACATGCATATGATATTATCATTTATGCCGAAGATTTGTTGAGAACTGACTTCAATATGAGGTACAGTTCATTTTAGAGTTGTGTGGCTTCGGTGTAGGTAACAATTTTGAGAAGATGAAACTGTTAGTTCAGAAGATGAAATCATCATTTTCTAAATGTTTCTAGGTACTTACAACTGTTAAAGATCTCCACGGCTCCACCTCATAAGTTATATGCCCATCGATATTTTGTATTCAGTATAGATCCTTAATTACCTAAACTTTTGAACAGTGCAATTCTTCAGACTTCTCTAAGGAGCCGACATGGTAAAAAAAACTCTTAACGAAGAATTCCAGTTTCTGTCATAATCTGATCCATTTGCTCATTCTTGGCTTCTTGGGTTGCTAAGCATTAACCTTCAGCATTTGTTGTCATGTACAGGGCCTCTGAATTCACTCAGTCTATACATAAAGAACATGTCTTGCAGTTCTACCTTGGGACAGACTCTAACGCATGAATCTTGCACTAGAACGGTCATGATTGGGTGGTGCGTGTACCTTCGACTTCACAAAATGGGATAATGGGTGTGGACTTGCTGAACGTGTGGCTCCGTAACGCAAACACGCTAGAAAACGAACCACTAAACAGGAAGGGAATTGCCCTCTATATATGTCCCATTTTCAGTGCTTGTATAGGTGAATCCGTGTTTCTTCACAAAACATATGTTTTCGCAGCGAAGCTAGCCAATGTGAAATTGTTGGTGTAAGAAATAATTTCACGCACATGTATGTACATTTTGAAGTCTATAAATTCCTCCATGTCAACTGGCATATTTATCTCTCATTTTCTTACATTGGCTCCTAGATTAAATTACTTGTAATCTGAGTTGATTTTCTGGTACAGGGAGATTGTTGTGTTAAATTATATGACATCCAGTTTTTTTGAAGGTATAGAAAGTAGTATGGCTGAACATTAAGTAATTGGTGCTACCCTGTAAATTAGTTGGCGTAGTGTTCAGATGCCCGTGAGCAGGCATCCTTTGTGTTTTAGTTGCACAGTTTCTTGGCTTTCCTTTTTTGGTGCAGAGAGAAACTTTCTGAACTTGTTGGTTTTCCTTGGTGGAGCATGCACGTGAACTGGTAGGGCTATGCTTAGTTCTGCTGCCTGCTAAAATGTAATGCCTAAGCTGTTCTTTCCTGAATTTTGTAGGACAATGGCTGATGTAGATATTTTTTAGTGCCTCACTTCAAAATATATAGACTATGTGAACTCTTAGCATATCATCTGTGGTTTGTACTTGCGAGTGGCCAATTCTAAATTGAAACCGAGATTATTACCAGCTCAAACTGCAGGTGCTTATCACCATATTTATCTCCGTTTGAGAAGTAAAGGACAATTTTTTTTACTTTGTACTGCTTGAGAAGAAAAGGTTATTTGTTTTATATCTGTCAATTGCGAAGAATAAAATATTGCAGTTTGTCTTTGTTATCAGTTCCCTTGATATAACTTTTGATTATGTTTAATTCGTGGTAACTCCGGAATGGAGGTAGGATGATGACTGGGAGGCCGGTTGCTTGGATCTGGCTGGCACAACTGCTCCGAGTTCTTTGAAATAAGAAGGTCCTGGTAATATTGAGGTGTGCAGTCAAACCTTTTCTACATGCACTTATTGATATGATGCACTGAATAAATAAATTTATTTTGAAGTTTGTAGCCTGTGCGAGTGCAGTTTTTTTTTTGTTTGTCAATATTCGTATAGTAGACGAATTGTTATGTGTAAATAATTTCAGAAAGATTTTTATTGTATCATGGTTAAATCCAGTGTTGCGATTTGAATTCAATGTTTGAATTCTTGCATTGATTCTGAATTCATAAGTATTACCTTTGTGGTTTGTTTTCCTAGCATGTTTTTATTTTATCATGTGGATTATCCATAGTATTAGCTACGATTACATCACTGCCCCATGAGAAACACATAAATTTAACGTAGACGGATTATTTTGCACAAACATACTGAGTTGTACCATGCTCTACTCTGATAGAATATATCGCAGCGAAGTCTTCAACACTTGACTTCAAGTTTGTCTCCCAACAAGATTTGATATTCACAAAGTATATATAGAGTTGAGTCCAAAGTAGGATTTACGAGCTCGAATCGATTCCTTACAAATGGCCACAAAACCAATATTCAAGATATTTGTTGTCTTGAGAGCCTTGACTGCTAATTTGTAAAACCTGCTAACAACTTCAATTGATTTATCATTGAAAAGCTGCTTTCCTTGTGTAAGAAAATATAAAGTAGAGTGCCCTGTGAGATGTACATGCATATGATTTCTTTTGTTGAAATATGCATATATATGGTTTTATATCTTTTTTATATCTTTGAAATAAAGCTCTTGTATTGTATTATCTGAAAGTGGATTTATTTAATATTCAGTTGCTTTGCTGCAACAGAAATGAAGAAGATAAACAAAAGAAAGAGGATCAAAGAGGATCTGAATCAAAGTAAACGCCGCTGACACCGGTGAATGGTTGGGGACAGAGAAGAGGAGCAGAGTTGTTGCCGCTTTGCTGGTCTCGGACGCATGCAAATATATTCAAGTCAAATAACAAGTCAAGGATGGATGATGTTAAAGCTTTTGAATTCTATCTGTGAAGGAAATTAAATGGTTAAATGGAAAAGTCTGATCAGTTGAAAAATTGAGAGAAAAATGCTTAAAATGCAAGCATTGAAAAAGTTGAAGATATCCAAGTTATAAAATATGCATTGCACCAAGTAGTTTGGAAGCCTCCGCGAGACAGAGTTTTTCTCTCCCGTTGCAACGCACGGGCATATTTACTATTTTTAATAATGTGTGTTTTCTGAAGAACATAAACGTTTGTGGAGACAGGCCTAACTTGATCATGCTTGATTAGAACTAAAAATAATCGGATTTTCTTAAAGTGGTCTCAAAGCACATAAAGCACCAAAAAGAATTGCGGGTACATAAAGAACCACTTAGAAAGCGACATTTATATTATTCAAATATATTTCCAATAGTAAGAAAATTAGAATCATACTATTATTGAGATATTATATGGCTATTTATTCTACGGTATGAAATTGTGTTTACATATGGGGTAAGGAAAACTTGAGAAAGCCTTGTGCCTCTCTATGACACGGGCATGCATTTTATTAGAAAATATTTTTGTATTAGGATTTCAATTGACACGCATATTTAAACATATAAAAGGTTGCTCATTTGATTTATCATGGACCGTAGCAACGCACGGGTTTTACGCTACTCTCTACTAATAAGTTACGGATCAGTGCTGTTGGTAGGTCAAAAAAAACCGAACAAATTTCGTCCATCAAAAAAACCGAGACTTGGTCCATCTTTTTGCGCTTTCGTCCGTCCTCTTCTTCGTACGACGCCATCCCGCTGATGTTCCCTCCCGATCCGTTCGTGCTCGTGAAGGAAACCTAAACAAATCTGCCTAGATAGCCCACTTCGACACGGATCACATCTCTGATCGATTGCCTATCAGGTTCGGTCTCCAGGTCGACCTGCACGCCTCCAGCAAGTAAAATCCTTATCGATCTAGGCCTACACCCAAATAGAATTCCTGTCATACAAGGATTCGACAAGTCCCCTACCTATATAAACACACGGGAACGGGCTACGCACTACGAGAAATCCAAGCTCTCAGAGCAATTCCAATAGTGTAGCCAGAATTTCTATTTATAAGCCGTCTTGTGTCATCTATATTAACATAGGCAACATATACAATAGTGAGCTATAAAAGTGTACTTTTACAATGTAAACCTTTTAGTCTCATAGTCTTAGGAGCGCGTGCTAGGCCTACAAGATAATAGCCCACTTACCTTCTCTCTCCTCTTCTCTCCCCTCCAACTAAGCACAAATACTATATTTAATTTCTTATAGCCCGCTGACTCAGCCTTATTGTACATGCTCTCACCGGGAGTTCGCCGTCCTGTCGACTTGGGCGGAGTCTGCTCGCGTCTCGCCTTGAGTCGCTGTCTGTCTCACGGTTCCGATTACTTCGCGAGTAGGGCAGCCGCGGCCTTGCGGACAGGCCAGCGCCATCCCGATCTTCGTTGATGGAATCGGGGGTGCAGCTGAACGATGTCGGTTAATGTCAGATTAGAGGCACAAAGGAAGCCCGTGCACACGACCCTGGAGAACGGCAGCCACAACCAGCTGATCTTTTCTTTCCTTTTAGATGCAAAGCCAGCGACTGCCTTAGAGCATCTCCAACAGACGCTCGCGCGCTTTCGCGCTAACCCGCGCGGGAAACTTGCCGCGCGCGCTATAAACTCGTCACGCGCGAACGCGGCCAACTGCCATCCCTCCCACGCGTCTGTCTCTCTCCTCGCCTCTCTCCCTCCCGCGCCGCTCCGCCTCCGACCGCTTCGTCTCCGCCGTCGTCCCCTCCGCCTCGCGCGAAGATGCCTCCGCGCCGCCGCCCCACCTCCGGCTACCACGGCGTTCGCGCGCGGCCGAGCGGCCAATTCGGAGCGGATCCGCCTCGGCACGTTCGACACGGCGCACGAGGCGGCGCGGGCGTACGACGCCGTCGCCTGGCGGCTCGGCCGCTCCCGCCGCACAATGAACTTCCACGACGTGTTCACGCGGGAGCAGGCGGAGATGCTCGCGCCGCCGCCGCCGGTGATCACGCGGGAGCAGCAGCGCCGACAGCGGGGCCGGAGCGGCGCCTCCTCATCGCCGGCGCGAGGCGCTGCGCCTCGAATGGGCGCGCCGCTTCCCCGAGGACGTCGTCGCCACGGAGGCCTTCTACGCGCAGAAGGAGGAGGAGAAGGCGGCGGCGAAGGCGAAGAAAAAAACTAGCCGCGACAAGTGACGCACCAAGTCCGTGGTGAGGAAGGTGGCGAGGAAGGAGGAGCAAAAGAAGAACGGCGCAGGGCCGTCGACCATCGTCCTCTCCTCCTCCTCCTCCTCCTTCGACTGGATGACGACGGCGGTGTCGGAGACGACTCCGAGCAGCTCCGACTTCGACTGGGAGTCGGACGAGTAGTTATTTGTACTTTCGTTCATATGTCGTATTGTATAGTTGAACTTTTAAAATATATTCGTATTTTCGATCAAATTTTCATAGTTTGTTTGATTAATTTTCAAAAAAAAAACGGTCGGATTTAGCAGTTTGTGCCGCGCGCGCTGCAAAATAGAGCCTCTGCCGGAGGTGCGTTTTTCGCACAGCAACGCGCGCTGCAAAATAGAGCCTCTGCCGGGGGCAAATTCACTATCACGCGCGCCAGCGGTATACAGCGCGCCGAATCGCCGGTATACCGCGCCAGATTTTAAAGCGCCTGTTGGAGATGCTCTTAGAAGTTAGAACCACATAGGCATTAATTTTCCGGTTCTTGGAAGTGGGAGGCGGTTCCTCATGTTGATATGCAGTTCTTGGTTTCGGTTCCTTCGTTCGAGGACCTTGACAGGCTTGATGGTATTCAGATGGTGGTGCCTTCTTTCAGCTCCACTATATCCATATCAGTGTGGCGGTCCGCGGAGGTTCCTCATAAGGCTGAATTGGAGAAGGTGTGGTTACATGTCGACGGGGTGCCTCATACTCTGCGACATTTCTTGGGTTTGTGGGCTGTTGGATCTCTTGTTGGCAAGACTGTGGATGTGGATCTTGTTAGTCTGAGACGCAGGGCGGTGGTGCGTATCCAGGTGGCCATGCTTCAGGCTGGGGTTCTGGGAGACCCTTCTGATGAGGCTCGCCCGATAGCTAAGGCTGATGCTGTGGTCAAGTTCAAGGCTTTTGAATTCCGCTTTTGCAGAGAGCCTGCAGATTATATCCCTGAGCCGGATTTTGTACCTTTGGTTTGGGTGAAAAAGGATGATGCTGATGACGGAGGTGAGGGTGCCCCTGATGGTGGGGATGATGCTATGGATACGTCTGAGTCGAGAATGGGGCCTTCAGATTCTGGGACTTCACAGGTTCAGCAGGGAGGACCTACCACTTCGGCGCCTGGGGGTACTCATGCTATGGCCCCTGTTTTTGCCGTCACGCCTTTTAATCCAAACTCGTGGACACCGATGGCGATTGAGATTGTTAAGAGACTGCGTGCTATCAGTCCATCTTTGGAGGCTTCGTCCTCTGTTCTGGCCTCCCCTCGCGTGTCGGCGGATACTCTACGGTTGGCTCTTGATGCGGTTTCCTCTGGTTCTCCTTTGTCTTCCGGTCTTGCTGAGGATCGGGCTCGCTCGGACAGGCCGGCTAGAGGCCCGGTGTGTACTCTCGCCCGTACTACACCTGCGGCGGCGAGACGTGCTGCGGCTTGGGCTTGGTGCGGGAGAGGCGGTGCAGCGAGCGAGGTCTTCTTCACCCCTACCCCCTCGTGCGTCGTCGCCATCACCCAGTAGGGTGGGGGCTGAGACGCTGCTTACACCTTCTTCGGTCTCTCGTGGGGGATCTACCTCGACTCCGCCCCTTCGAGCTTCAGCTGGAGGTGACGAGTCACCCCTGGCCCGGCCGCCCGCTGCCTCCACTGCTGCAGCCGCGGTGAAGGAGGTGCTGCCTACGCTGCCGGTGGGCCTGGCTACCCAGTCGACGCCGCCTGTGTCGGCCATGGGAATGGCCGAAGGGACGTCGCCACCTCCCCAAGCCCACGGTGTTGCTGGGATGCCATCAGTGGAGCCTTCTAGGGGGGGGGGTCTACCACGACTGCTACCTCCCCTAGAGCTTCCACTGCGACGTGGCATCCAGGTGCCACGACGGTCGGCTCCATTCGTCGTAGCACTCGGCATGGGGTCGGCATCGATGGGGCGGCTGTGACGGATGAGGACACCATGGCAAAGGCCATGCGTCGAAAGGCGGCAACAAACCTCGATTTCTCAGGTACCGTTAACAGTTCAAAGTCTTTTTTATCGTTCCCAACACTGCTTATGGCTTCTAAGTTGCATAATGTGGGGCTTTCGTTGGGTACTTCTATTAGTTCTATTTCTGTTTCGGCTAATGCCCTGAGGCGTGTGGAGTTTGATAGACTCAAGTTTACTCCTACGCTCTCGGCTAAGTGGGATACCTCTTTTCCTGACGAGGATGATGAGGAAGTGATGACCCACAGATGGAGTAGTACTTTCGATAAATAAGAGTGGAGAGGAACGGAGGTTGGTCTTGATTCCGATGAAGGATTCATGTAAATGCTCACGGACAAGTTTTCGGGGTTTTGATATAACGGATAAATAAAGTACAAGTAAGTAAAATGCGAGTGTAATTGCAGTGGCCCAATCCTTTTTAGCACAAAGGACAAGCCGGTTTGTTTACTTATAATGACCAAACGTTCTTGAGGACACACGGGGATTTAGTCTAGTGCTTTCGCTTTATATAGTTGATTAATCTTCATTGTTTTGATAAGTGTTGTGTGGGTGAACCTACGCTAATGCACCGCCCTTCCTAGGACTAATACATACTTGTGATTATACCCCTTGCAAGCATCTGCAAATACAAGAAAGTAATTAAGATAAATCTAACCACAGCCTTAAACTCTGAGATCCTGCTATCCCTCAAGCATCGATATACCAACGGGGTTCAGGTTGCTGTCACTCCGGCAACCCCACAATTAGCAAATGAATACAAGATGTACTCCCCTAGGCCCATAAAGGTGAAGTATCATGTAGTCGACGTTCACATGACACCACTAGAAGAATAACACCACAACTTAAATATCAAACCATTAAATATTACTCAACATAGTTCACTACTAACATTTAGACTTCACCCATGTCCTCAAGAACTAAACGAACTACTCACGAGACATCATATGGAACATAATCAGAGGTGATATGATGATGGATAACAATCTGAACATAAACCTTGATCCAATGGTTTCACTCAATAGCATCAATAACAAGTAGTAATCAATACAGGAGAGTTACCCATATGAAATACTCAAGATTCAACCCTAGATGTTACAGCGGAGACGTGCAGCGGTGGAGATGACGGTGTCGATGGTGGAGATGATGATGATGATGATCCAATTAAGTCCAGCTCGATGACGGTGACGATGGCGACGATTTCCCCCTCGGGAGGGAATTTCCCCGGATTCCTGCCCGCCGGAGAGCTCTTTCTCTCTGGTGTTTCTCCGCCCCGCAGAGGCGGCTGTGTCTATTCTCGCTTCTCCCCCGTGCCTTAGGTTTTCGGGAGGATGAAGTACGCGAAAGAGAGGAGGCTGAGAGGGGTTGTGGGCCCCCTCCCCACAAGGCGGCGCGGCCAGGGCAGGGGCGCCGCGCCCTATGGGGGCCATGGCGGCCCTCCTCGGCTCCTCCTTTGGCTGGCTCATTCTTCTGGAAAAATAAGATCTTCGGTGTAATTTCCGTCAATTGTTGATCTTCATAAATATGGTATCCTGACGGTGCTTTTTCCAGCAGAATTCTGACTCCGGTGAATAATTCTCCAATAATCATGAAACATGCAAAATATATAAGTGAAATAACATAAGTATCATCTCTAAATATGAAATATATCAATGAATAACAGTAAATTATGATATAAAATAGTGATGCAAAATGGACGTATCAACTCCCCCAAGCTTAGACTTCGCATGTCCCCAAGCGAAACTGAACTCGATAAACAAGACCACATGTTTATGGAGTGAAGAGTCGATAAATAAAATACGGACAAGAAGCATCATATTAATTCACACAAGACATTCTAGTAAACATCTTCCTCATATAACTCAACTTGAAATAAGTAAAGAGAAATCACAAATAAAGGTGCATAGGGAATCACAATTGGTTATGGCAAACTTTGTTCTTGGTCAAAGAACTATTAACAGATTGTACTTATCTTCCGAGCAAAGCCTTTATATTAGAACCTATATGGCAGAGCTTTCATCTTTAATCATAACAATCTCCTCATAATCATTGATAGCCTTCAAAGTCATATTCATTCAGATAAAATTTGTACTAAACAAGGAAGAGTAAAAGGCATGATTAAATAGATCATAGCATAAATGGTTGGATCACAACAACTCAATTGCTTGCATGAGATGGAGGGAAATAGGTTTACTGACTCAACATAAAAGTAAAAGAAAGGCCCTTCGCAGAGGGAAGCAGAGATTAAATCATGTGCTAGAGCTTCTTAAGTTTTGAAATCATATAAAGAGCATAAAAGTAATATTTTGAGAGGTGTTTGTTGTTGTCAACGAATGGTACTGGGCACTCTAACCCCCTTGCCAGACAGATCTTCCAAGAGCGGCTCCCATGAAGGACGTTATCTCTACCAGCAAGGTAGATCATCCCCTTCTCTTTTGTTTACACATGTATTTTAGTTTTATTTATGGATGACACTCCCCAACCTTTGCTTTCACAAGCCATGGCTAACCGAATCCTCGGTGCCTTCCAACATTTCTCATACCATGGAGGAGTGTCTATTGCAAAATTAAGTTGCTTACTGATAAATCAGGGCAAAACATGTGAAGATAATTATTAATGAAAGGTATTAATTGGGGCTGGGAACCCCGTTGCCATCTCTTTTTGCAAAATTATTGGATAAGCGGATATGCCACTAGTCCATTGGTAAAAATCTGTCCAACAAGATTGAAAGATAAAACACCACATACTTCCTCATGAGCTATAAAACATTGACACAATTAAGGAGTAATATAGTTTGAATTGTTTAAAGGTAGCACATGAAATATTTACTTGGAGCGGCGCAAAATACCACATAGTAGGTAGTTATGGTGGACACAAATGTCATGGGTTTGGTTTAAGGTTTTGGATGTATGAGAAGCATTCCCTCTCAGTACAGGTCTTTGGCTAGCAAGGTTGGGTAGCAATCATAAAAGTTGAGGGAAACAAACAAATATACATGTGATAGAAACAATCATGCATCTTTCTTGTAAGCACAAGCAATTTTAACTTCAGAATACTAAACTCATTAGCTAACAAGAAGGAAAGATAATAAAGTAATAATTCTACATGTATTTCCTCTTTTCTATTTAAACTCAAAGTGTTATTGCTATTGACCAATGCTAAGTTTGCCAAAACCAAATAGATTTACTTGATGCTCCCAAAGTGATATCAATACTAATGACAAGAGTAATCATATAACAGAATTTGCAAACTAAAATAAGGTGTGCAAAAAGTAAATGATAAGACTTCTCATTAATATTCCATAACAATAACTCACACCAAGGGATACATAGATAACCAACTAAGAGAGAGATACTTCCACACTGCAAACCACCTTATATGATAACTTCGCTACTCATGATATGACACTACTTGATACTAAAAAGATAAAGGTAGTGATGATGTGATACCGCGGCACCCCCCCCCAAGCTTGGAACAAACCAAGGGGATGCCAATACCAGTGATGAATTACTCCTTCGGTGGTGATGGTGGAACGACCCTGATGGGGGTGAGGAACCGCTCTAGCATTCTGCGAAGTCGATTGTTCTCATCCTGAAGAATCTCCACTTCCCTTCTCAGAACACGGTATTGATCACAAAACTCATCGGTCACCCGAAGAGCTTCTTCCGCAGCAGGGAAAGAGTTGAGGTCAGGTGCAGGTGGTAGAGGTGCCTGCAAGTTATGAGAAAAAGAACGTCGCGTGTTAACCGATCCCACCAAGATTGGCTTACTCCCCACAGCTTCCCGCTCTCTTTTTGCTGATGCCATCTTCTTCACTTCCTCATTGACACCTTCATCCATCTCTTCCCGTCTTGTCACGACCCTTTCCTCTTCCGCCCATCCAACGAAAGTTCCTTGATCTAGATCCTGGAGGAGCTCACGTTGGCGACGCGTTGCATAGTCTTCTGAGGATGATCCTTGCGACGACATCTGAACAGAGACAGTTCGAAACAAAACAAGACGAGAAAACGATATACGGACCTCGGGGATCCGGGATTATATAGCAAATATTTTCACGACAAAAGGAAAGTACCAGGCCGAAAGTGGAAACGGGACGCCAGGGCTGTCCCCATAGGGCGCGCGGTCGGGATGGGGCCCGCGCCGGCCTTTGGGGCACGCCCTCGTGCGTCTCCTCCACTCCGTTTGATCTCGTATTTTTCATATTTTCCAAAAATAGCAGAAATATTGTTCGGAAAGTTAAACGGACTTCTTATTACTAAAACTGTTACCTATTCAAAGTCGAACTGCGAACTGTCAATTTGGTTTTTGATGAAAGCTTCCGGAGTCACCACTTGAATAACATCAATATCTTCATTATAAGAATCTCCAGAAATATAATGCTTGAGTCTTTGTCCATTCACCACTTGTGTAGCATCATCTTTCAGCGAGGCAATTTTTATTGCTCCTGAACGATACACCTCCTCAATGACATATGGTCCTTCCCATTTTGAGAGTAATTAACAAAAAATCTGAGACGAGACCGATACAATAGGACTTTATCTCCAACATTAAATTCTCTTTTAATTATTCTTCTATCATGCCATTTCTTAACTTTCTCCTTAATTTTTTTAGCATTTTCGTAAGGTTCACTTCTCCATTCATCTAAAGAGCTCAATTGTAGCAACCTTTTCTTACCGGCAAGTTTAAAATCTTTATTAAGTTCTCTTACAGCCCAATAAGCTTTGTGCTCTAGTTCTAAAGGTAAATGACAAGCTTTTCCATAAACCATTTTATAAGGAGACATTCCCATAGGATTTTTATAAGCAGTTCTATAAGCCCACAATGCTTCTTTTAACTTACTAGTCCAATTTTTCTAGATTTATTAACAGTCTTTTGCAAGATAGATTTAATTTCTCTATTTGATAATTCTACTTGCCCACTAGTTTGAGGATGATAGGCTGAAGCAATTCTATGATTAATACCATATCTAGCAAGGGTTTTTCTAAAACCACCATGAATAAAGTGAGAACCTCCATCAGTCATAATATATCTAGGTACTCCAAATCTAGGAAAAATAACATCTAAAAGCATTTTTAAAGAGCTCTCACCATCAGCACTTTTTGTAGGTATGGCTTTGATACGTCTCCGACGTATCGATAATTTCTTATGTTCCATGCTATATTATTTATGATATCTACATGTTTTATACACATTATATGTCGTATTTACGCATTTTCCGGCACTAACCTATTAACAAGATGCCGAAGAGCCAGTGCTGTTTTTGCTGTTTTTGGTTTCAGAAATCCTAGTAAGGAAATATTCTCGGAATTGGACGAAATCAACGCCCGGGGTCCTATTTTTGCAAGCTTCCAGAAGACCGAGGGAAAGGAAGTGGGGCCACGAGGCGCCACACTAGGGCGGCGCGGCCCAGGCGCCTGACCTGTAGTGTGGGGCCCTCGTGTGGCACGATGCGTGTAACTCACACGTTCGTTGGGAACCCTAAGAGGAAGGTATGATGCGCACGGTGCAAGTTTTCCCTCAGAAAGAAACCAAGGTTTAATCGAACCGGGAGGAGCCAAGAAGCACGTTGAAGGTTGATGGTGGCGAAATGTGATGCGGCGCAACACCAAGGATTCCGACGCCAACGTGGAACCTGCAACACAACCAAGTACTTTGCCCCAACGAAGCAGTGAGGTTGTCAATCTCACCGACTTGCTGTAACAAAGGATTAACCGTATTGTGTGGAAGATAATTGTTTGCAGAAAATAGTAAAACAAGTATTGCAGTAGAGTGTATGCGATGTAAAGAATAGGACCGGGATCCACAGTTCACTAGAGTGTCTCTCCCATAAGATTAAAGCATGTTGGGTGAACAAATTACAGTCGGGCAATTGACAAATAGAAAAGGGCATAACAATGCATATACATGATATGATAAATATAGTGAGATTTAATCGGGCATTACGACAAAGTACATAGACCGCCATCCGGCATGCATCTATGCCTAAAAAGTCCACCTTCAGGTTATCATCCGAACCCCTTCAGGTATTAAGTTGCAAGCAACAGACAATTGCATTAAGTATGGTGCGTAATGTAATCAACAACTACATCCTTAGACATAGCATCAATGTTTTATCCCTAGTGGCAACAGCACATCCACAACCTTAGAACTGTCACTGTCCCAGGTATCAATGGAGGCTTGAACCCACTATCGAGCATAAATACTCCCTCTTGGAGTTAAGAGCAAAAACTTGGCCCGAGCCTCTACTAATAACGGAGAGCATGCAAGATCATAAACAACACATAGGTAATAGATTGATAATCACCATAACATAGTATTCTCTATCCATCGGATCCCGACAAACACAACATATAGTATTACAGATAGATGATCTTGACCATGTTAGGCAGCTCACAAGATCCAACAATGAAGCACATAAGGAGAAGACGACCATCTAGCTACTGCTATGGACCCATAGTCCGGGGTGAACTACTCACTCATTACTCCGGAGCGATCATGGCGATGAAGAGTCCTCAGGGAGATGATTCCCCTCTCCGGCAGGGTGCCGATCTTCTGAATCCCCGAGATGGGATTCGCGGCGGCGGCGTCTCTGGAAGGTTTTCCGTATCGTGGCTCTCGGTCTTTGGTTTCGCGACGGAGACTATTTGTAGGCGGAAGGGCAGGTAAGGGCGGCACGAGGGCCCACACCATAGGTCGGCGCGGCCAGGGCCTGGGCGCGCCGCCCTGGTGTTCGCCCACCTCGTGGCCCCACCGACTCTCCTTCGGTCTTACGGAAGCTTCGTGCAAAAAATAGGACCCTGGGCGTTGATTTCGTCCAATTCCGAGAATATTTCCTTACTAGGATTTCTGAAACCAAAAACAGCAGAAAACAGCAGCTCTTCGGCATCTTGTTAATAGGTTAGTTCCGGAAAATGCGTAAATACGACATATAATGTGTATTAAACATGTAGATATCATCAATAATGTAGCATGGAACATAAGAAATTATCGATACGTTGGAGACGTATCAGCATCCCCAAGCTTAGTTACTGCTCGTCCCGAGCAGGCAAACGATAACAAGGATAATTCTGGAGTGACATGCCATCATAATCTTGATCATACTATGGTAAACATATGTAATGAATGCAGCGATCAAAACAATGGTAATGACATGAGTAAACAAATGAATCATAAGGCAAAGACTTTTCATGAATAGTACTTCAAGACAAGCATCAATAAGTCTTGCATAAGAGTTAACTCATAAGGCAATAAATCAAAGTAAGGTATTGAAGCAACACAAAGGAAGATTAAGTTTCAGCGGTTGCTTTCAACTTATAACATGTATATCTCATCGATAGTGTCAATATAAAGTAATATAACAAGTGCAATATGCAAGTATGTAGGAATCAATGCACGGTTCACACAAGTGTTTGCTTCTTAAGGTGGAGAGAGATAGGTGAACTGACTCAACAATAAAAGTAAAAGAAAGGTCCTTCAAAGAGGAAAGCATCGATTGCTATATTTGTGCTAGAGCTTTTATTTTGAAAACATGAAACAATTTTGTCAACGGTAGTAATAAAGCATATGAGTTATGTAAATTATATCTTACAAGTTGCAAGCCTCATGCATAGTATACTAATAGTGCCCGCACCTTGTCCTACTTAGCTTGGACTACCGGATCATCGCAATACACATGTTTCAACCAAGTGTCACAAAGGGGTACCTCCATGCCTGTACAAAGGTCTAAGGAGAAAGCTCGCATTTTGGATTTCTCGCTTTTGATTATTCTCAACTTAGACATCCATGCCGGGACAACATGGACAACAGATAATGGACTCCTCTTTAATGCATAAGCATGTGACAACAATTATTATTCTCATATGAGATTGAGGATATATGTCCTGAAACTTCCATCATGATTCATGGCTTTAGTTAGCGGCCCAATGTTCTTCTCTAACAATATGCATGCTCCAACCATTAAGGTGGTAGATCTCCTTACTTCAGACAAGACGGACATGCATAGCAACTCACATGATATTCAACAAGAGTAGTTGATGGCGTCCCCCGAAGCATGGTTATCGCACAACAAGCAACTTAATAAGAGATAAAGTGCATAAGTACATATTCAATACTACGATAGTTTTTAAGGCTATTTTGTCCCATGAGCTATATATTGCAAAGGCGAATGATGGAATTTTAAAGGTAGCACTCAAGCAATTTACTTTGGAATGGAGAAATACCATGTAGTAGGTAGGTATGGTGGACACAAATGGCATAGTGGTTGGCTCAAGGATTTTGGATGCATGAAGTATTCCCTCTCGATACAAGGTTTAGGCTAGCAAGGTTATTTGAAGCAAACTCAAGGATGAACCGGTGCAGCAAAACTCACATAAAATACATATTGTAAACATTATAAGACTCTACACCGTCTTCCTTGTTGTTCAAAACTCAATACTAGAAATTATCTAGACCTTAGAGACCAAATATGCAAACCAAATTTTAGCAAGCTCTATGTATTTCTTCATTAATGGGTGCAAAGTATATGATGCAAGAGCTTAAACATGAGCACAACAATTTCCAAGCATCACATTATCCAAGACATTTTAGAATTACTACATGTAACATTTCCCGATTCCAACCATATAACAATTTAACGAAGAAGTTTCAACCTTCGCCTTGAACATTATGAGTAAAACCTAAGGACATATTTGTCCATATGCAATAGCGGAGCGTGTCTCTCTCCCATACAGTGAATGCTAGGATCCATTTTATTCAAACAAAAACAAAAACAAAACAAACTGACGCTCCAAGTAAAGAACACAAGATGTGACTGAATAAAAATATAGTTTCAGGGGAGGAACCCGATGATGTTGTCGATGAAGAAGGATGCCTTGGGCATCCCCAAGCTAGACGCTTGAGTCTTCTTAAAATATGCAGGGATGAACCAGGGGGCATCCCCAAGCTTAGAGCTTTCACTCCTCTTGATCATAGTATATCATCTCCTCTTGACCCTTGAAAACTTCCTTCACACCAAACTTCAAGCAAACTCATTAGAGGGTTAGTGCACAATTAAAATTCACATATTCAGAGGTGACACAATCATTCTTAACACTTCTGGACATTGCACAAAGCTACTGGACATTAATGGATCAAAGAAATTCATCCAACATAGCAAATACGGCAATGCGAAATAAAAGGCAGAATCTGTCAAAAACAGAATAGTCCGTAAAGACGAACCTGAAAGGGACACTAGACTTGCTCAAATGGAAAAACTCAAAACTAATGAAAGTTGCGTACATATCTGAGGATCACGCTCGTAATTTTGCAGATTTTTTTGAATTTTCTACAGAGACTTATGCCAGAATTCGTGACAGACAGCAATGCTGTTTCTGCGCAGCGATCCCAAATATAACATCAACTTTAGCATAGAAACTTTACTTGACACAAAAACATGATAAGGAGAGGTTGCTACAGTAGTAAACAACTTCCAAGACTCAAATATAAAACAAAGATTGCTGTAGTAAAAACATGGGTTGTCTCCATAAGCGCTTTTCTTTAACGCCTTTCAGCTAGGCGCAGAAAGTGCAAATCAAGTAACATCAAGAGTAGAAGCATCAACTCATAACTTGTTCTAATAATAGAATCAAAAGGCAACTTCATTATTTTTCTAGGAAGTGTTCCATACCTTTCTTGAGAGGAAATTGATATTTAATATTACCTTCCCTCATATCAATAACGGCACCAACGGTTCGAAGAAAAGGTCTTCCCAACACAATAGGACAAGATGCATTGCATTCGATATCCAGGACAACAAAATCAACGGGGACAAGGTTATTGTTAACCGTAATGCGCACATTATCAATCCTCCCAAAGGTTTCTTTTTAACATTATCGGCAAGATTAACATCCAAATAACAATTCTTCAATGGTGGCAAGTCAAGCATATCATAAATCTTTTTAGGCATAACAGAAATACTGCACCAAGATCACATAAAGCATTACATTCAAAGTCATTGAATTTCATTTTAATGATGGGCTCCCAACCATCTTCTAACTTTCTAGGAATAGAAGTTTCAAGTTTTAGTTTCTCTTCTCTAGCTTTTATGAGAGCATTTGTAATATGTTTTGTAAAGGCTAAATTTATAACACTAGCATTAGGACTTTTAGCAAGTTTTTGTAAGAAATTTATAACTTCAGAGATGTGGCAATCATCAAAATCTAAATAATTATGAGCTACAGCAATGGGATCATTGTTCCCAAGGTTGGAAAAAATTTCAGCAGTTTTATCACAAGCAGTTTCAGCAGTAGCAATTTCAGGCAGTTTTGTACGCTTTGCACTAGGAGTAGAAACATTGCCAACACCAATTATTTTACCATTGATAGTAGGAGGTGCAGCAACATGTGAATCATTATCATTACTAATGGTGGTAATAGTCCAAACTTTAGCTACATTATTCTCTTTAGCTAGTTTTTCATTTCTTCTCTATCCCACCTAGCACGCAATTCAGCCATTAATCTTATATTCTCATTAATTCTAACTTGGATGGCATTTGCTGTAGTAGTAATCTTATTATCAATATCATTATTATGCATAACTTTCAATTTTAATAGATCAACATCAGAGGCAAGTCTATCAACTCTAGAAGCAATAATATCAATTTTATCAAGCTTTTCCTCAACAGATTTGTTAAAAGCAGTTTGTGTACTAATAAATTCTTTAAGCATGGCTTCAAGACCAGAGGTACACTCTTATTATTGTTGTAAGAATTCCCATAAGAATTACCATAACCATTACCATTAGCGGATATGGCCTATAGTTATTACCAGAGTTGTTCCTATAAGCATTGTTGTTGAAATTATTATTTTTAATGAAATTCACATCAACATTTTCTTCTTGAGCAACCAATGAAGCTAAAGGAACATTATTTGGATCAACATTAGATCTACCATTCACAAGCATAGAGATAATCACATCAATCTTATCACTCAAGGAAGAGGTTTCTTCAACAAAAATTACCTTCTTACCTTGTGGAGCTCTTTTCGTGTGCCATTCAGAGTAATTTATCATCATATCATCAAGAAGCTTTGTAGCCGCCCCAAAGTGATGGACATAAAGGTACCTCCAGCAGCTGAATCCAATAAATTCATGAAGAAAAATTTAGTCCTGCATAGAAGGTTTGGATGATCATCAAGTAGTCAGTCCATGGGTTGGGCAATTCTTTACCAAAGATTTCATTCTCTCCCATGCTTGAGCAACATGTTCGGTATCTAATTGCTTAAAATTCATTATGCTACTTCTCAAAGATATAATTTTAGCGGGAGGATAATATCTACCAATAAAAGCATCCTTACATTTAGTCCATGAATCAATACTATTCTTAGGCAAAGATAGCAACCAATCTTTAGCTCTTCCTCTTAATGAGAAAGGAAACAATTTCAATTTTATAATATCACCATCTACATCCTTATATTTTTGCATTTCACAAAGTTCAACACAATTATTAAGATGGGCAGCAGCATCATCATAACTAACACCAGAAAATTGATCTCTCATAACAAGGTTGAAAGCGGGTTTAATTTCAAAGAATTCTGCTGTAGTAGGAGGTGGAGCAATAGGTGTGCATAGGAAATCATTATTATTTGTGTTTGTGAAGTCACACAACTTAGTATTTCAGGGGTATTCATTTTAGCAACAGTAAATAAAGCAAACTAGATAAAGTAAATGCAAGTAACTAATTTTTGTGTTTTTGATATAGAGAGCAAGATAGTAAATAAAGTAAAACTAGCAACTAATTTTTTTGTGTTTTGTTTAGGTGCAGCAAACAAAGTAGTAAATAAAATAAAGCAAGACAAAAACAAAGTAAAGAGATTGGGAAGTGGAGACTCCCCTTGCAGCGTGTCTTGATCTCCCGGCAACGAGCGCCGGAAAAGAGCTTGATGAGTGTAACTCACACGTTCGTTGGGAACCCTGCAAGGGAGTCTCCATTCCCAATCTGGCCTTTACAAAACATACTACAAATGCTCTCATTAAAGCTCGGGAAGAGAAACTAAAACTTGAAGCTTCTATTCCTAGGAAGTTAGAAGATGGTTGGGAGCTCATCATTAAAATGAAATTCAATGACTTTGAATGTAATGCTTTATGTGATCTTGGTGCAAGTATTTCTGTTATGCCTAAAAAGATTTATGATATGCTTGACTTGCCACCATTGAAGAATTGTTATTTGGATGTTAATCTTGCCGATAATGTTAAAAAGAAACCTTTGGGGAGGATTGATAATGTGCGCATTACGGTTAACAATAACCTTGTCCCCGTTGATTTTGTTGTCTTGGATATCGAATGCAATGCATCTTGTCCTATTGTGTTGGGAAGACCTTTTCTTCGAACCGTGGGTGCTGTTATTGATATGAAGGAAGGTAATATTAGATATCAATTTCCTCTCAAGAAAGGTATGGAACACTTCCCTAGAAAGAGAATGAAGTTGCCTTTTGATTCTATTAGTAGAACAAGCTATGATGTTGATGCTTCTACTCTTGATGTTACTTGATTTGCACTTCTGCTGAAAGGCGTTAAAAAAGCACTTCTTGGGAGATAACCCATGTGTTTATTTTACTACAGCAATTTTTGTTTTGTTAAGTCTTGGAAGTTGTTTACTACTGTAGCAACCTCTCCTTATCACGTTTTTGTGCCAAGTAAAGTTTCTATGTTAAAGTTGATGTTATATTTGGGATCGCTGCGCAGAAACAGCATTGCTGTCTGTCACGAATTCTGGCATAAGTCTCTGTAAAAAATTCGAAAAATCTGAAATTTTACGTGATCCTCAGATATGTACGCAACTTTCATTAGTTTTGAGTTTTTCCATTTGAGCAAGTCTAGTGCCCCTTTCAGGTTCGTCTTTACGGACTGTTCTGTTTTTGACAGATTCTGCCTTTTATTTCATTGCCGTATTTGCTATGTTGGATGAATTCCTTTGATCCATTAATGTCCAGTAGCTTTGTGCAATGTCCAAGTGTTAAGAATGATTGTGTCACCTCTGAATATGTGAATTTTTAATTGTGCACTAACCCTCTAATGAGTTTGCTTGAAGTTTGGTGTGAAGGAAGTTTTCAAGGGTCAAGAGGAGTATGATATACTATGATCAAGAGGAGTGAAAGCTCTAAGCTTGGGGATGCCCCCGTGGTTCATCCCTGCATATTTTAAGAAGACTCAAGCGTCTAAGCAGGGGATGCCCAAGGCATCCCCTTCTTCATCGACATCATCAGGTTCCTCCACTGAAACTATATTTTTATTCAGTCACATCTTATGTACTTTGCTTGGAGCGTCGGTTTGTTTTGTTTTTGTTTTGTTTGAATAAAATGGATCCTAGCATTCACTCTATGGGAGAGAGACACGCTCCGCTGTTGCATATGGACAAATATGTCCTTAGGCTTTACTCATAATGATCAAGGCGAAGGTTGAAATTTCTTCGTTAAATTGTTATATGGTTGGAATCGGAAATGCTACATGTAGTAATTCTAAAATGTCTTGGATAATGTGATACTTGGCAATTGTTGTGCTCATGTTTAAGCTCTTGCATCATATACTTCACCCATTAATGAAGAAATACATAGAGCTTGCTAAAATTTGGTTTGCATATTTGGTCTCTCTAAGGTCTAGATAATTTCTAGTATTGAGTTTGAACAACAAGGAAGACGGTGTAGAGTCTTATAATGTTTACAATATGTCTTTTATGTGAGTTTTGCTGCACCGGTTCATCCTTGTGTTTGCTTCAAATAACCTTGCTAGCCTAAACCTTGTATCGAGAGGGAATACTTCTCATGCATCCAAAATCCTTGAGCCAACCACTATGCCATTCGTGTCCACCATACCTACCTACTACATGGTATTTCTCCGCCATTCCAAAGTAAATTGCTTGAGTGCTACCTTTAAAATTCCATCATTCGCCTTTGCAATATATAGCTCATGGGACAAATAGCATTAAAAACTATTGTGGTAATGAATATGTAGTGATGTGTCTTAATTCTTATAAGTTGCTTGTTGAGCGGTAACCATGTTTTCTGGGGACGCCATCAAGTTTACCTTTGTTGGATATCATGTGAGATGCTATGCATGTTCGTCTTGTCTAAAGTAGTGGACTTCACGATCAAATGGTTTGAGTATGCATATGTTAGAGAAGAACATTGGGCCGCTAACTAAAGCCATGTATGGTGGAAGTTTCAGTTTGGACATACAACCTCAATCTCTTATGAGAATATTAACTATTGTTGAATGCTTAAGCATGAAAAAGAGGAGTCCATTATCTGTTGTCTATGTTGTCCCGGTATGGATGTCTAAGTTGAGAATAATCAAAAGCAAATTCAATGCGTGCTTTCTCCTTAGACACTTGTACAGGCGGCATAGAGGTACCCCTTTGTGACACTTGGTTGAAACATATGTTATGCGATGAGAATCCGTGTTTTCCGAGATAGTAGGACAAAGTGCGAGCACTATTGGTACTCTATGCATGAGACGTGCAACTTGTAGTATTATGCATAGCACATATGAATTATTACTACCGTTGACAAAATTGTTTCATGTTTTCAAAATAAAAGCTCTAGCACAAATATAGCAATCGATGCTTTCCTCTTTGAAGGACCTTTCTTTTACTTTTATTGTTGAGTCAGTTTACCTATCTCTCTCCACCTTAAGAAGCAAACACTTGTGTGGTGTGCATTGATTCCTACATACTTGCATATTGCACTTGTTATATTACTTTACATTGACACTATCCATGAGATATACATGTTATAAGTTGAAAGCAACCGCTGAAACTTAATCTTCCTTTGTGTTGCTTCAATACCTTTGCTTTGATTTATTGCTTTATGAGTTAACTCTTATGCAAGACTTATTGATGCTTGTCTTGAAGTACTATTCATGAAAAGTCTTTGCTTTATGATTCATTTGTTTACTCATGTCATTACCATTGTTTTGATCGCTGCATTCATTACATATGCTTACAATAGTATGATCAAGGTTATGATGGCATGTCACTCAGAAATTATCCTTGTTATCGTTTACCTGCTCGGGACGAGAGACTAAGCAGGGATGCTGATACGTCTCCGCGTATTGATAATTTCTTATGTTTCATGCTACATTATTGATGATATATACATGTTTTATACACATTATATGTCGTATTTACGCATTTCGGCACTAACCTATTAACAAGATGCCGAAGAGCCAGTTGCTGTTTTCTGTTGTTTTGGTTTCAGAAATCCTAGTAGGAAATATTCGAATTGGACGAAATCAACGCCGGGTCCTATTTTGCAAAGCTTCCGGAAGACCGAGGGGAAAGGAAGTGGGGCCACGGGCGCCGCCACACTAGAGGCGCGCGGCTCGAGCCCGCGTGACCCTAGTGTGTGGGGCCCTCGTGTGGCCCCCGCGTTGCCCTTCCGCCTACTTAAAGTCTTCGTCGCGAAACCCTCTGTACCGAGCCACGATACGGAAAACCTTCCGGAGAGCCGCCGCCGCCAATCCCATCTCGGGGGATTCGGGAGATCGCCTCCGCCCTGCCGGAGGGGGAATCATCTCCGGAGGACTCTTCATCGCCATGATCGCCTCCGGAGTGATGAGTGAGTAGTTCACCCTGGACTATGGGTCCATAGCGGTAGCTAGATGGTCGTCTTCTCCTAATTGTGCTTCATTGTTGGATCTTGTGAGCTGCCTAACATGATCAAGATCATCTATCTGTAATACTATATGTTGTGTTTGTCGGGATCCGATGGATAGAGAATACTATGTTATGGAGATTATCAATCTATTACCTATGTGTTGTTTATGATCTTGCATGCTCTCCGTTATTAGTAGAGCAAGTTTTGCTCTTAACTCCAAGAGGGAGTATTTATGCTCGATAGTGGGTTCATGCCTCCATTAAATCTGGGACAGTGAGAGAAAGTTCTAAGGTTGTGGATGTGCTGTTGCCACTAGGGATAAAACATTGATGCTATGTCTAAGGATGTAGTTGTTGATTACATTACGCACCATACTTAATGCAATTATGTGTTGCTTGCAACTTAATACTGGAAGGGTTCGGATGATAGAAGGTGGACTTTTTAGGCATAGATGCATGGGATGGCGGTCTATGCTTTGTCGTAATGCCCTGATTAAATCTCACCATATTTATCATATCATGTATGTGCATTGTTATGCCATCTTTATTTGTCAATTGCCCGACTGTAAATTGTTCACCCAACATGATTTAATCTTATGGGAGAGACACCTCTAGTGAACTGTGGACCCCGGTCCTATTCTTTACATCGCATACAATCTACTGCAATTGTTCTTTACTGTTTTCTTCGCAAACAATCATCTTCCACACAATACGGTTAATCCTTTGTTATAGCCGGTGAGATTGACAACCTCAGTGTTTCGTTGGGGCAAAACTTTGGTTGTGTTGTGCAGGTTCCACGTTGGCGCCGGAATCCCTGGTGTTGCGCACGCTCATTTCGCCACCATCAACCTTCAACGTGCTTCTTGGCTCCTCCTGGTTGATTAAACCTTGGTTTCTTTCTGAGGGAAAACTTGCCAATGCGCATCATACCTTCCTCTTGGGGTTCCCAACGGATGTGTACATCTACGCGCATCAGGCTTCCACCATTTAGTAACATAATCAACAGCGACAAGTATATGAGTGTTACCGTCTGAAGAAGGGAAAGGGCCCATGAAGTCAAATCCCCAACAATCAAATGGTTCAATAACAAGAGTATAATTCATAGGCATTTCATTGCGTCTAGAGATATTACCAACTCTTTGACATTCATCACAAGATAAGATAAACTTCCTTGCATCTTTAAAAAGTGTTGGCCAATAAAACCTGATTGTAGAACCTTTTGTGCGGTTCTATCTCGGCGTGATGTCCTCCATAAACACTACCATGACACTTACTCAATATCTCTTGTTGTTCATATTCTGCAACACATCTTCGCATAATACCATCCACTCCTTCTTTATATAAGTGTGGGTCATCCCAAAAATAATGCCTCAAATCATAAAAGAATTTCCTCCTTTGCTGAGCTGAAAAGGTTGGAGGCAAGTATTTTGAAACAATAAAGTTAGCATAATCGGCATACCAAGGACTATCTCGCGAGCTCACTTTTATTATAGCCAATTGTTCATTCGGAAAACTATCATTAACAGGAACAGGATCATAAGCAATATTTTCCAATCTAGATAAATTATCAGCAACATGATTATCAGCACATTTCCTATCTACAATATGTAAATCGAATTCTTGCAAAAGAAGCACCCATCTAATAAGCCTTGGCTTAGCATCTTTCTCCATAGGGTACCTATTGCAGCATGATCAGTATGAATTGTGACTTTTGAATCAACAATATAGGATCTAAACTTGTCACATGCAAAAACTACGGCTAATAACTCTTTCTCGGTTGTAGCATAATTTCTTTGAGCAACATCTAGAGTTTTACTAGCATAATGAATAACATTCAATTTTTTATCTACTCGCTGTCCAAGAACAACACCTAATCACTAGCATCACACATAATTTCAAAAGGCAAATTCCAATCAGGAGGTTCAACTACAGGGGCAGTTGTTAAGGCTTTCTTTAGAGTTTCAAAGGCTTCCTTACAATCATCATCAAAAACAAAAGGTACATCTTTTTGAAGAAGATTAGTAACAGGCTTTGAAATTTTAGAGAAATCTTTAATAAATCTCCTATAAAACCCAGCATGACCAAGAACACTACGAATACCTTTAACATCCCTCGGATAGGGCATCTTCTCAATTGCTTCAACTTTAGCTCTATCAACTTCAATACCTCTCTCGGAAATTTTATGTCCCAATACAATTCCTTCATTAACCATAAAGTGGCATTTCTCCCAATTAAGAACAAGGTTAGTTTCTTCATATCTCTGCAAAACTTTATCAAGGTTTCGTAAGCAATTATCAAAAGAATTCCCATAGACAGAAAAATCATCCATGAATACCTCTACAATCTTTTCACAAAAACCATGAAAAATAGCAGACATGCATCTTTGAAAAGTAGCAGGAGCATTACATAAACCAAAAGGCATACGCCTATAAGCATAAGTTCCATAGGGACAAGTGAAAGTGGTTTTATCTTGATCTTTAGCTTTACAACAATTTGTGAAAACCCAGAATAACCATCAAGAAAGCAGAAATGAGTATTTTTAGACAACCTTTCTAACATTTGATCAATAAAAGGTAAAGGTTATGATCTCTTAGTAACTTTATTAACCTTACGTAATCAATTATATACCCTACAACTACTCTTTGAGGAATGAGCTCATCATTATCATTAGGTACAACAGTTATTCCTCCTTTCTTAGGAACACAATGTACAGAGACTAACCCATCTACTATCAGCAATAGGATATATAATACCTGCTTCAAGAAGTTTTAATACCTCATTCCTTACCACATCCTTCATCTTAGGAATTAGGCAACGCTGATGTTCAACAACGGGTTTTGCATCATCTTCCATGTTGATGGCATGTTGGCAAATAGAGGGAGAAATCCCCTTCAAGTCATCAAGAGTATAGCCAATAGCTCCTCGGTGTTTCTTCAATATTTCCAATAACCTTTCTTCTTCAAAATCTGAAAGCTTAGCACTAATAATAACAGGATATGTTTTCTTATCATCAATATAAGCATACTTATGATTATCAGGTAATGGTTTCAAATCAAATACATGATCTTACTTTGGTGGTGGTGTTACACCTAGATCTTCAACCGGTAAGTCATGTTTAAGAATGGGTTGACGAAGGAAAATTTCATCAAGCTCATCCCTTTCTTCCCTAAATACTTCACTCTCATGATCCTCCAAATGTTGCTGCAAAGGATTATTAGGAGCAAGAGCAATAGATGCACACTTTTCAACTCTAAAATCATCATTAGGCAAATCAACTTTATAAGGAGTTTTGGCAAATTTAGAAAAGTTAAACTCATAAGATTCACCGCAAATTTAGTAACAATTTTCTCCTTCTTGCAATCTATAACAGCTCCACAATTATTTAGAAAAGGCCTACCAAAAATAATAGGACAAAACTTACTAGCAGCAGAACCAAGTACCAAAAAGTCAGCGGGATATTTAATCTTACCACATAGAACTTTCACATCTCGAACAATACCAATAGGAGAGATAGTTTGTCTATTAGCTAGCCGAATAACCACATCAATATCTTCAAGTTCACAAGAACCAATTTCATGCATGATTTCCGTGTAAAGCTCATAAGGAATGGCACTAATACTTGCACCAATGTCGCATAAACCATAATAACAATGATCACCAATTCCAACAGAGAGCACATGAACACTGGCTTTCCTAGACTTATTAGGATGCGGAACAATATTAGAAGCATCTTCACAGAAAATGATATGACCATCTTCTACATTTTCAGTCACAAGATCTGTAACTATTGCAACAGCAGGTTCAACCTTTATTTGTTCTTCAGGTTCTCTAGGTTTCTTTGCACTTTTATTAACTACACTAGTTATAACAGAATACTCCTTCATTTTAACAGGGAAAGGAGTTTTTCAATATAAGCTTCAGGAAGAATATGATCAACAGTTTTAATTTCAATACATTTACCTATAGGTGAATCAGTTTTATCTTTATAGGGTTCATGATACTTATCAAAATTCTTCCTAGGCAATTCAAAAGAGGCAAAAGCTTTATAAAAATTTGCAACAATTTGAGAGTCAAGACCATATGTAGCACTCATATTACGAAATTTATCGGTATCCATAAAGTTTCAATCCATTCATAATCATAATTTATACGACACTCTACCTTTGTCATTCTCCCATCCTTCGATATTTTCTTGGATTCGATCAGAGGGTCCCATTTAAACTCTTCTTTATTGCGTGTGAATGATCCGAACAAGTAGTATCCAGCAAGGTTTTTATCTTGAAAAGAAAGTCTTGCCTAGAAATTATCAATGATGATATTACCGGGAGCTCATGAATGGGGCATTTGAGCATTAAAGACTTCAATCTCTCCCACATGCTTGGGCAATACTCTCCATCCTTGAGGCCAGAAATTATATATGCGGTTTCGGTCTTTGTGAATTTCACTTGGAGGATAGAATTTAGAATAAAATAGAGGCACAATATCCCTCCAATCAAGAGAATGTCCATACTTCAGCATTTTATACCAATGCGCCGCTTTACCAGACAGCGACATAGCGAATAATTTCTTCCTAACTTCATCCATTAAAATACCTGCACACTTGAATAACTCGCATAATTCATGTAAAAACGGTAAATGATCTCCGGGATGAACAGTTTCATCCCTTCATAAGCGGTTATCCACAGCGTTCAATAATCTTCATAGGTATTTTATATGGAATTACTTCCTCACCTGGCGCCCCGTCATCCACTACCTTTGCAGTAGTAGTAGATTTCCAAAATAGAAATTATAGAAATTCAAGAGAGGATCTCTCCATAATGACTTATAGCAGCAGGCAGAAACAAAATCAGCACGTACGGTAAAAGTTTTCCTTACCAATTCCACTTACCAATAGCGCTTCACTCGCCGGCGCGCCATAAAATAGTCTTGATGACCCACAAGTATAGGGGGTATATCGTAGGTACTTCGATAAATAAGAGTGTCGAAGCCAACGAGGAGCAGAAGGTGTTGACAAGCGGTTTCGATGAAGGATTCACTGTAAACACTAGAGAAAAGTTTTCGGGGGTTTTGATATGTGAGATAAATAAAGTACAAGTAAGTAAAAAGCCGCGAGTAATAATTGCAGCGAGTGGCCCAATCCTTTAGCACAAAGGACAAGCCGGTTTGTTTACTTATAATGACCAAACGTTCTTGAGACACACGGGGATTTAGTCTAGTGCTTTTCCCTTCATATAGTTGATTAATCTTCAACTGTTTTGATAATGGTATGTTAGGAGGAACCCCAACACTAATGCTGCCTTCTGGAACTAATACTTAAAG